>ONZH01018364.1:0-13783 GCA_900303285.1 Rhinella marina | reverse complement strand
GGACGGGGTCGCAAACAGAGACGGCCTACCTACCACCCCCGCCCAAGATTGCCAGCACGGGTTCTGATAAACCCCCCTCCTCTTCCTCCTCCTCCTCCTCCTCCTCCGCCTTAACATCGCCCTCAGCCGCTAGCTGGAAGCGTTGCAGCACTGGCGCGGGGAGACGTCAGCAGGCGGTGCTTAAGCTCATCAGCTTGGGCGACAGGAAGCACAGCACCCCAGAGGTGAGGGACGCCATATTGCAACAGACGGAGATGTGGCTGTCGCCGCTGCAGCTAGGACCAGGCATGGTCGTGTGCGATAACGGCCGTAATCTGGTGGCGGCTCTGGAGCTTGCCGAACTCAATCACGTACCATGCCTGGCCGACGTTTTTAATCTGGTAGTCCAAAAATTTCTAAAGACTTACCCCAACCTGGCAGAGCTACTGGTGAAAGTGCGGCGCTTGTGCGCTCACTTTCGGAAGTCAACTGTAGCTGCTGCTAGCTTAAAAAAACTCCAGCAACGCCTCCATTTGCCTGAACATCGGCTGTTGTGCGACCTGCCGACTCGCTGGAATTCCACCTATTCCATGTTGGCCAGGGTGTGTGAGCAGCAGAGAGCATTGATGGAGTACCAGATTATGAATCCACGCGTGCCTCCAACTCAGCTCCCTCAGTTTGCCAACCACGAGTGGCCATGGATGGCAGACATATGCGATGTACTGCGTATCTTTGAGGAGTCCACCAAGAAGGTCAGCAGCAAGGACGCTATAGTGAGTGTAACCATCCCGCTCCTATGCGTCCTTAAAGAATCGCTCATCGCAATAAGGGAGAACACATTGCACGCAGAGGAGACGGGGGTAGGAGGAGACGCAACGGAGCTACACAGTCAGACCACACTTTTGTCTGCTTCACGGTGGCAGTTGCAGGAGGATGAGGAGGAGGACGACGTGGAGGTGGCTGTGGAAGAGGAGGAGGATGCTGGCGGCGAGGGTAGCCGTCAGGCTGTGTGCGTCCCATTGGTTCAGCGCGGATGGGGCGGAGAGGAGGCGGAAGAGGAAGAGGAGGAAATGGCAAGTGATCCTTCTGGTGGGGGCAGTGAGGTCATGCCTATTCAGAGTCTGGCACACATGGCTGACTTCATGCTGGGCTGCTTTTCCCGGGACACACGTGTTGTCCGGATAGTGGAGAACAAACTGTACTGGGTCTTCGCACTCCTGGACCCCCGGTATAAAGATAACGTCTCCTCTTTTATTCCGGTAGAGGAGAGGACGAATCGATTGCTGGGAATACCAGAGGGAACTCGTGCAGAACATGGAGATTTTCCCACCCACCATCGCTGGCGGCAGAGAGGAGAGGGTCTCCCAGAGTCCTACAACATCAATCAGGTCCACAGCCACCAGGGGAACATTCTCCAAGGTGTGGGACACGTTCATGGCACCCCCTCGTGCAACTTCCATCACTGCGGGGCCAGCTATCAGCAGGAGGGACAAGTATCGGCGGATGTTGCGGGAGTACCTGGCAGACCGTAACCCTGTCCTCCCCGATCCCTCGGCGTCCTACACTTACTGGGTCTCCAAGTTGGACACGTGGCTGGAACTGTCCCTGTACGCCTTGGAGGTGCTTGCCTGCCCTGCCGCCAGCGTGCTATCAGAAAGGGTGTTCAGCGCAGCCGGGGGCATTATAACCGATAAGCGCAGCCGCCTGTCAACCGACAGTGCCGACAGGCTGACGCTAATCAAAATGAACAGCAAGTGGATTGACCCGGACTTTGCTTCTCCAAACCATGGAAAGCAGCCAAAAAGTGAAGTGCCATCTGTATGAAGTGCCATTTCCTCCTCCACCTCCTCCTTAACCGCCGTAGAATTGCTCCGTAAATAAGAAAAAATGTATATATTTATGGCTCACCTCTTGGGCCTCCACAAAATGTTTAAGAGGTCTCACCTCTTGGGCCTCCACATAATTTTTAAGAGGTCTCACCTCTTGGGCCTCCACATAATTTTTAAGAGGTCTCACCTCTTGGGCCTCCACATAATTTTTAAGAGGTCTCACCTCTTGGGCCTCCACATAATTTTAAGAGGTTCTCACCTCTTGGGCCTCCACATAATTTTTAAGAGGTGTCACCTCTTGGGCCTTCCACATAATTTTTAAGAGGTGTCACCTCTTGGGCCTCCACAAAATCTTTAAGAGGTCTCACCTCTTGGGACTCCACATAATTTTTAACAGGTCTCACCTCTTGGGCCTCCACATAATTGTTAACAGTCTCACTCTGGCCTCACAAATCTTAGAGGTCTCACCTCTTGGGCCTCCACATAATTTTTAAGAGGTCTCACCTCTTGGGCCTCCACATAATTTTTAAGGTCTCACCTCTTGGGCCTCCACATAATTTTTAAGAGGTCTCACCTCTTGGGCCTCCACATAATTTTTAACAGGTCTCACCTCTTGGGCCTCCACATAATTTTTAACAGGTCTCACCTCTTGGGCCTCCACAAAATCTTTAAGAGTCTCACCTCTTGGGCCTCCACATAATTTGTAAGAGGTCTCACCTCTTGGGCCTCCACATAATTTTTAAGAGGTCTCACCTCTTGGGCCTCCACATAATTTTTAAGAGGTCTCACCTCTTGGGCCTCCACATAATTTTTAAGAGGTCTCACCTCTTGGGCCTCCACATAATTTTTAAGAGGTCTCACCTCTTGGGCCTCCACATAATTTTTAAGAGGTCTCACCTCTTGGGCCACCATATAATTTTTTCGAGGGCTCACCTCTAGCTCACTTTGCGCACTCATTAAAATATTTTCACAACAAGGACCTAAGAGCCCTCGATGGGAGAGCTTTGTGTGGTGGCCTGTTATAGGGAAGAGATGCGGCCCTGCGGGCTCTAGCCTGCCTTTTCCATGAGCCTCTGGCCAGCCCACGGCCTCTTCCTGCCTTTTGCGGTCCTACGCATCCCTCAACATTCCCACTGCTTTACCTGCTAGACATGACACTGGGCCAGGTCGGGTCACTGACTTCGTCATACTCAACCACCTCCTCTTACACTGCCTCACTTTGCTCCAACAGCCTCCCTTGCTGGCAACTGTGTCTCATCATCGTCCCTAATCATTTTACACTTTAGTGCCCGTTCCACACCACCATCAGCTAGAGATGGAGCTTGCTCCAGTGTTTGGGCATCAGAACAAACAAAATCCTCAGATAGCTCCTGCGATTCTTGCATGGGTGGGAACACTGGGTTGATAACATTGGGCAGGGTGGGAGGAAGGAGGGTCAGAGTGGAGGTCCCTGCAGTTTCTGCAGGCTATCGACGAGACTGGACTTTGTGGACTTGACTGGGTGGTGGACAGATTTAACAAATCTAGAAGGAGAAGGAGGGGTTTGCCGAGCTGTCTGTAAGGGTTGCGGAAATCCTGACAGAACCAAGGCCCCAAACTTGGGTGGGGGTAGCAGGTTTGCCCGTCCCCGCCTCCACAACATTCACCCAGTGTGCTGTCAGGGAGATGTAGCATCCCCGGCCTCAAACCAAAGTGTTGGTGGTCAAATGGCCTTTTGCAGTAACCGTGTTACTCGGGCGTGGATGATGTTTTGGGACATGTGCCTGGGCAAGGCAGGGATGGCACAGAGGGAAAAATAGTGATGGCTTGATTGCTTTCCCCCTTGCCTATGCCCTCTGTGGTTGTCATAGGCAACGTGATTTTATCTTCTTTTTTGTCTAGTTTGGCTTGGGGTCCATGGCAATGTAGAGGAAAGAAGTTTTCCTTGTATGGTCTCACTTTACAGAGAGGTTATATTGTCTTTGGAGTGTATTGTTGAGAGGCTGTGATAGTGGCGTAATAGTGCGACTTGGGCGCGTTATATGCACCCAGACATGCTTCCCCTGCTGTCCCAGTTGCATTCCAGCAGTGTTGGCATCCTTTTCTGAGGTTTCAGGGTGGACTTGGTGACCTCCAAGTGGTCGAATTGAGATTTCCAAGTGGCGAGCATTTTTTTTCCATAGACGTTAATGGGATTCGATATTCGGTCGAATAGTCGAATCTCGCGGTCTATTCGAATCGAATTTCGAACTTTCGAATATTTCACTACTCGCTCATCTCTATTCAAGACCTAGGGAGGCGGGGTGGATACAAAAATTCATTTAAAAAAATAACAGAAATATAGCATCGTTTCCTAAAAATTCTGAGTCCTATGAGATTAGATGGAGCCATATAGCAATTTTCAGGGCAATTGGAGCAACTTTGGATTTAGGTAGAATGGATTCGGGTCCAAACCAAACTTTTCGAAAATGTTGCCTAATCTGAATCAAACCGAATAACAAAAGGTTCACTCATCTCTGCATTAAAAATGTAAAAACTTACAATTCCTTGTCCTTTAGTGGAATAGCCTCGTATATACTTTGGTAGTGGCAAAGCATGTGCTGTATTATGCTTTTTGGAACATGCTGGAGCAAAATATCCCATACCTGCAAAAAATAAAATCAATAATAAAACAATTAAATTATTAATGATGACTTTCATGACTGTTGAATTGACCTGCAATCCTTTAGTCGGCCAAGGCCCTCACACAATATATCAGGTCTCCAAAGCTACAATAAAACCTCATTGGAGCCATTTACAAATAACCTATTAGACCTTATTGATATAATGCACAACCTATGATAACAGATTGCAATTAAACATGGACACATGTTCTGTATAGGTGGAGGATACAGAATCAATTGCTCTGGTGGGCCCAAGAATCCTCAGTCCATATACAAATACAGTATTGCTGAATTCTAGTATACACAAAAAAGATGGATAAATTATATCTGCGTTATCATTAATATTCATCAGCATGTTACCTCTGACATAACTACATTCAGATCACGTGACAAATCCTTGTATTCAATCTCAGTGGCCGGATAAAAAGCATGTAAAGCCAAACATCCTTTTGTCTTCAGTACTCGAATTGCCTCATTGAAAAACTGATCTATTGTAAACCAATGTGCTGCAAGTCCGGAATGCACCAGGTCCACAGAATCATTCTTCACAGGTATGTTCTCTGCTGAAGCCACCCTATAGACAGAAGAGAGATTCCCAGTATGACTGAGGCCATCTAATCCTCTCATTACATTAGCAGAACTGGTGAATCCAGTACAATACTCACATGTATGACACATTGTTTGCAGTTGTACTTTGCTTAGCCACATTTATTTGGGATTCACTTATGTCTATTCCCAGGACCTTCTCGAAGTGAGGAGCTAAAGGTAAGGTGTAACGTCCAGTCCCACAGCCAACATCCACTGTCATTTCAAAACACTGCCTATTTGTCTGTAGAGAAGGGAAGATGATATTTGGTAAAGCAGAAATTCTTTCTAAACAAATTTGGGCAGTTTTACTAATCCTGTGTAGTGAAAAAATGCAACAGATTAATCATATTTGTTGATGTGGGATGATCAGTCTGGCTAAACTTTAGACTATCTAGGCTGAGTTTATCCCATCTATTATCTTACCTCATGTCACAATTTAGAAAACAACATATTTCAAGGGGTTATCCAAATTCTATTAAAACTTTGCCAGCAACAGTAAATACTGTATGCAAAAGAAGATATCAGTTTTTGCCCCTGCACTGTCCTACAATCCTCCCAGTCAGTGTTTGCTTTCCTGGGTGCAGCATGAACGTCCCACACACCCGACATTACCACTGCAGCCAATCACTGCTTCAGCACTCTGGTGAGGCAGTAATTTGTTGCCCTTTAACATAGTGTGTTGTGTATGGGATATCACTGCTGCAGCCAAGAAGATGACTTTATAGGTGTAGGACCAGAGCACAGCGCTGGATGAGGCAGGGAAAAGTTGTAATTGAATGTAGACAATCCCTTTAATATAAGTGGTGCCGATCAGAATAGCCAATTTTTTTGGTGCATAAATATCCCACATTATGGTTATTATAATGACAGCCGTAAATGGTACATACAATTGTAATTTGATTTGTGTCTGTCCACTTCCATACATTGTATTTTTATTTGAGAACATAAGGGCACATTTGTGAAGAAATGTCTGTTTACACAAATAACTTTGAAATGCTTTTAGTTACCCAAGCGATTGGGATTTATTTTTGCAACACATCGTATTTCATCTTTATACTTAATGTTTTATCTTTATTAAAAAACAATTTCAATATTTAAATTTCTCTGCTTTTGAGACTGATACTGCAGCGAGTTCTGGAGGAGCAGGTGTGGAGGATGGGAGCAGAAGTGGCCCTGATGAAGTGTAATGCTGTACTCCCTCAGTCTGTTGCTCCCTGACTATCGGGGCAGTGGAAATGTAGTATTGAAGAACTAGGCCAGAATTAAACATAGCAAAGTCTTTATACTAAGTGCAACATAGAACTCCAAATTCATTCAGTGGCAGCAGACTAAGTGCAAATCTTTTGTTTCACCAGCAAAGATTATGAAGGCAGGTTGGATGGCGGCAATTTAGCAATTAGGTGGTACTGACTTAGTAACATTCCCGGTGATGGGTGTCTCGACTGTAATCCATCACCTTGCAGCAGTCTCTTTAATGCTGGTCATAGAAGTTCACTCTGCTGTCTAGTATCTCAAGACTTCACTTGAGGAAGATGATGGATCTCTTAGGAGAATTGAGAACAGAAGCCCTGACTTGAGATTCCTCTCTACTTAGTCTCTGGACAGAAACTCCCCTTCCTGGCAGGAAGCAGTACCAGCACTACTACCAAGAGGGGGAGAACAGGGTGATTAGCCCTATTCCTTTTCAACCCTTTGCCATCCATATCCTGCTGGAACATACAGTCATAAAATAAAACAATACAACAAAATAACAATGTAAACTATATACAAATTGTAGTACCCCCCAGGTTTGGGGTGCTAATACCTCATAAAATAGTTATTACGTAACATTCACCATATGTATACATTGTTAGCATCATTTTGTAAATGCCATTTTATTTGTTAGGGCATTAGAAGGCTTACAATTTTAGAAGCAATTTTAAAAACTATTGAGCAATTGTCCAAAACAGATTTTTTAAAGGACCAACTTCATTTTATGGGCTTACAAAATAGAAACCACCCACGCATTACCCCATTTTGGAAACTATACCCCCTCACATTATTCAAAACTGATTTTGAAAACTTAATTAGCCCTTTAGGTATTCCACAGGAGTTAAAGAAAGATGAAGGAGAAATTTCAAAATTTTTATCTTAATCCATCTCTTAGTAACACGTTAAGTCTTAACAGCCAAATAAACCTCAATATTGATTAATCATATGGTTTTTGGAGGGCAGATTTCACTGGAATAATTTTCAGGCACCATGTCACATTTGAAGACACTCTGAGGTACTCATACAGTGGGAACCTCAAAAAGTGACCCTATTTGGAAACTACACCCCTCACAGAATTTGTAAAGGTGTGTAGCGAGCACTTTGGCCCAACATGTGTTTCATAGAATTTAGAAACACTTCTCTGAAAATGAAAATTACATATTTCATAAGAAAATGTATCTTTAGACCCAAGTTTTTCATTTTCACCAGGGGTAACTAGAGAAAAAAGATCCCACAATGTGTTACCTATTTTTTCCTGAATACAGCAACACCCCATACATGTATATGCTTTTTGGGAGGTTTGATCTGGTCGACACTAGGTAGCTGTGCAGGAAGCAGGGACACAGACAGGTGACAGTCCAAATACAGTGTTTTATTTCACACTTTCAAAAAACACAAACGTAGCCTTAACTCCTAGGCACAAAATAAAGAAAACCCTGCTCGGCTGAGCCAATACATAATACACGCACAATCCCCTAACTATACGTGGGACTAGCTACCAGCCCCACAGGCACAAAACACAGGTACTGGGTGGCACAAACAATACCTTCAGTAGTCAGCTTCTCCATGTATATGGCCACACTGCTTAGCAATACTCGGGGCTTTTTATTAGGCCCTAATGAGCCCATGTGATCCTCAGCTGTGGGGCTATTAGAAGCCCAGGACCGGAGCCCCGGGTGGAGTGAGCGTCCCACTGCCAACCTCACTCACTCCAGTATAAGCAGGCCCAGTACTTATTTTACAAACCTGTCTATGTTAGCTATGGCTAACATAGACAACACAGGCTATCAATCCTGCTTATGCTGTGTCTGTGTTAACCTTTTGGTTCCCAGAGACACACCCAAGGCTTACCACACAGCATTTAACCATTTCAGTGGCAGATATGTGTTCTCCCAAACCATGCCTTTCTTACATACCCTCCCCCTCAGTTCAGACCCATCAGGGCGAACTCCTACCATTAAACAATGGGTCCGGGATAAGGCATCTGCGTTGCCTTGCAGTCTCTCGGCTAGGTGCTCCACTGAAAAACTAAAATTTTGCAGTGACAAGAACCACCTCGTTACTCTGGCATTCCTCTCTTTGGATCTACTCATCCAAGTTAGGAGTGAGTGGTCTGTGATCAGCTGGAAGTGTCGCCCCAGTAAGTAGTACCTTAGCGTCTCTAAGGCCCACTTTATCGCCAGACATTCCTTCTCTACGATACTGTAATTTTTCTCTGCTGGCGTGAGTTTCCTGCTCAGGTAGGTAACTGGGTGCTCCTCTCCGTTGACCTCCTGAGACAGGATAGCTCCCAGCCCCACGTCTGACGCGTCTGTCTGCACAATAAACTCTTTCTTGAAGTTTGGAGTAATGAGGATGGGGGATCCACACAACGCCAACTTCAAGGCCTTTTCCTTTCAAAAGGTCAGTCAGGGGAGCGGATACTGTGGCAAAGTTGGGTATAAACCGCCTGTAATACCCAACAATGCCCAGGAATGCTTTGACCTGTTTGATGCTCACAGGTTGAGGCCATCCCTGGATAGCGTTGACCTTGTTGACCTGGGGTTTAATTACACCTCGCCCGATCACATACCCCAAGTAGCGCGTCTCCTCCATCCCGACAGCACACTTCTTGGGGTTTGCGGTCAGACTGGCTGCCCTTAGAGAGTTCACTACGGCCTGTACTTTGGCCAAGTGACTCTCCCAGTCATAGCTGTAGATGATGATATCATCCAGATATGCCGAGGCGTACCTCCTGTGAGGCTTTAGCACTATGTCCATGAGCCGCTGGAATGTTGCGGGGGCCCCGTGAAGCCCGAACGGTAATACCACATAGTGAAAAAGACCCTCAGGGGTGATGAAGGCTGTCTTCTCTTTAGCACGGTCTGTCAGGGGTACTTGCCAGTATCCTTTGGTGAGATCGAGTGTAGTGAAATACCGGGCTCCTCCCAGTCTCTCAATAAGCTCATCTACACGTGGCATGGGATAGGCGTCAAATTTAGACACCTCATTCAGCTTCCTAAAATCGTTGCAGAATCGCAACGTCCCATCTGGTTTAGGAATCAGAACAATGGGACTAGCCCACTCACTTTTGGACTCTTCTATGACTCCTGACTTTAACATTTCTGTACCTCCTCTGCAATGGCTTGCCGTCGAGCCTCAGGGACTCGGTATGGTCTTAACCGAACTTTCACCCCTGGCTCGGTAACAATGTCATGCTTGATCGCAGACGTGTATCCAGGTAAATCAGAGAACATGTCTGTATTCCTAGCTACAAATTCCCTAACCTCTTGTTGTTGTCCCTTTGTGAGGGTATCTGCAATTGTCACCTCCGAGTCCACTGCGGCAGGCTTTTCTGTTGCCCGAGGAGATAGTACAGGGAGGTATAGCCGGTGACCTCTCTGCAATCAGACTCTCTCTGTCCTTCCATGCCTTCAGCAAATTGACATGGTAAGTCTGCTCGGGTTTCCTCCTACCAGGCTGATGTACCCTGTAGTTTACTTCCCCCACCTTTTCTAGTACCTCATACGGTCCTTGCCACTTGGCTAGAAATTTGCTCTCTACCGTAGGGACTAGAACCAAAACTCGGTCACCGGGTTTAAAGGTCCTTACTGTTGCTGACCTGTTATAGACTCGACTTTGAGACTTTTGCGCAGCCTCCATATGCTCCTTGACGATGGGCATAAAGGACGCTACCCTGTCCTGCATACTGGCAATGTGGTCTATAACACTTTTGTGGGGGGTGGGTTCCTGTTCCCATGTCTCCTTTGTGATGTCTAGCAGGCCCCTGGGATGTCTGCCATAGACCAACTCAAAGGGAGAAAATCCAGTAGAAGCCTATGGTACCTCACGGATTGCAAACATTAAATATGGCAACATAACGTCCCAGTCCTTACCATCCTTGCTCACTACTTTTTTCAACATACTCTTTAAGGTTTTATTAAACCGTTCTACTAACCCGTTGGTCTGGGGATGGTATACTGAGGTGCGTAATTGTTTTATGTTGAACAGCTTACACAGTTCTCTGGTAACTTTGGACATGAAAGGGGTACCCTGATCCATAAGGATCTCCTTGGGTAGACCCACACGGCAAAACATGGCGAATAGTTCCTTAGCTATGAGCTTCGCCGACGTGTGCCGTAGTGGGATGGCTTCAGGATAACGGGTAGCGTAGTCCATCACTACCAGTATATGCTGATGCCCCCGAGCGGACTTAACCAATGGACCTACCAAGTCCATGGCAATCCTTTCAAATGGCACCTCGATGGGTAGAGGTACCAGTGGACTTCGTAAATGTGCCATAGGAGCATGCAATTGGCATTCAAGGCATGACTCACAATACCGTTTAACCGCACTGTATACCCCTGGCCAATAAAAGCGCTGCAGGATGCGGTCCAGTGTTTTTGTGGCACCTAGGTGCCCCCCGAGTATATGTTTATGTGCCAATCCCAGCACCTTTTGACGATAAGGCTGGGGTACCAGTAATTGCTCCCAGGTCTCACCCCGCATCTGGTCAACCCGGTATAACAGTTCTTAGTCGAACATGAAGTGGGGATATACCTGATCACTGCCGTCATGCTGCGGCACCCCATTTATCACCACAACATTTTCCCTAGCACGGACCAGCGTAGGGTCCTAGAGTTGTGCTGTGCCAAAGTTGTCACGGGATACCTCCAAATCTGACAACTGCGGCCCAGTCACTAACTCTTCAGATTCACCAGCCATTACATCTAGGGGAAATACATTAGTTTCTTCCCTGGTCACCCCTACGGCAGGAGCCCCAGAGTCCGGGTCATTGGGCTCGGGGTCTAAGTCCTGACCCTTCTGTGTGGGATGTACTCTTGTGGGTGGGCTACCCAAACTTTGATTTCCCCGCCGCAGAGTCCAGAACATGGGGAAGTCCCGCCCCAAAATGAGGTCATGGGGCAAGTTCATGACGACTCCTACCTCATGTTGTCTCTCTCCACAGGGGGTCTGGATGGAAATAATGGCAGTAGAATACTCTTTTAAGTCTCCATGAATACACAGGACCCCGACAGTGCGGTCTGTGACAGTCCCGGGGTCGATGTGCGACCCATTAACTAGGGTCACCCGACTTCCAGAGTCCAACAGGGCCACGACCTGGTGCCCCGCCACAGTTACCCGGCAGAGGTGGCGCTCCTCGTCCGAGTCAGGGGTGGCAGCTGTGTATACCAGGGCTGCATAAAGGGACACCCTCCAGGCAAAGCTACAGTCCATAGGCTCTGGTTTGTGGGGACAATTGGCCGCAATATGGCCGGGCTCTTGGCAGGCCCAACAGATGGGAGCCTCCCCCCTCCTACTCCCCTGGGGTATCGCCCGAAAATGGGGGGTGACATTGGCCTGGGAACTTGCGGGAACCATAGGCCTTCGGGCCTTGGAGTGGGCCGGGGAATGAGGGGATTTCTTCCCAAGGGATTGGGTAGCCCAGTACCTCTCCACCATCCCCACCAAAGCATTAGCATCAGCTGGGTCCCCATGTCCTACCCACTGCTGTATCTCACCTGGCAAGGCCCTCAGATAGCGGTCCAGGACAATCTTCTCCACCATCTGGGCTGGGGTTGATGTCTCCGGCTGTAGCCACTTGCGGACCAGTTGGATGAGGTGGTGCATCTGGGCCCTTGGTGGTAAAGCCTCTTGGTACCTCCAGCTATGGACTCTCTGAGCGCGTAGATGGATGTCGACTCCCAAGCGGGCCAGGATCTCCGCCTTTACCGTAGGATAGTCCCGGGCATCCTACTTGCTTAAGTCAAAGTAAGCCTGCTGGGGCTCGGCAACAAGAAAAGGTGCCAACACCTCTGCCCACTGTTGCTGTGGTAGTCTTTCACGGGTGGCAACCCTTTCAAACCCTGTCAGGAAAGCCTCTATGTCATCATCTGACGTCATCTTGGTCATAGCTTTCCGGACTTCGCTCCAGGCATCCCACTCAGGCATTGCTGGACCAGCCCTCTGTTGTGCAGCCGCCAGTGCTGTCATTTGCTGCACCAGCAGTCGGTTTGTTTCTTGCTGCTGGGCCTGGGCCTCTGCATGAGCCCTTTGCTGATGCTCCAATGCCTGTCGCTGCTGCAGAGTGCTCTGCACCATTTGTTTGATGAGCTCCTCCATGGCTGTGGCCTGTTGTTTCAGCACTGATGTCAGGCAGGACATGCAACCAGTGTATGCTTCACTGCACCTGTGCCCGCATCCTCCACCATAAGTGGGAGGTTTGCTCTGGTCGACACTAGGTAGCTGTGCAGGAAGCAGGGACACAGACAGGTGACAGTCCAAATACAGTGTTTTATTTCACACTTTCAAAAAACACAAACGTAGCCTTAACTCCTAGGCACAAAATAAAGAAAACCCTGCTCGGCTGAGCCAATACATAATACACGCACAATCCCCTAACTATACGTGGGACTGGCTACCAGCCCCATGGGCACAAAACACAGGTACTGGGTGGCACAAACAATACCTTCAGTAGTCAGCTTCTCCAGGTATATGGCCACACTGCTTAGCACTACTCTGGGCTTTTTATTAGGCCCTAATGAGCCCATGTGATCCTCAGCTGTGGGGCTATTAGAAGCCCAGGACCGGAGCCCCGGGTGGAGTGAGCGTCCCACTGCCAACCTCACTCACTCCAGTATAAGCAGGCCCAGTACTTATTTTACAAACCTGTCTATGTTAGCTATGGCTAACATAGACAACACAGGCTATCAATCCTGCTTATGCTGTGTCTGTGTTAACCTTTTGGTTCCCAGAGACACACCCAAGGCTTACCACACAGCATTTAACCATTTCAGTGGCAGATATGTGTTCTCCCAAACCATGCCTTTCTTACAGCTTGTAAAGTGTTGTATGGGCATACAGCAGTGTTCAGAAGAGAAAGTGCATTTGAGGCCTAGTTTGGAAATTTATACAGCACTGACCGACAACTGCATAGGCTATTAGGTTAAATAAATAAAAAATAAACATCCCTGAAAGAATTTACCAATGGGTGTAGTGAACATTTTTACCCCACAGCTGTTTTGCAAAAATTAATTCACATTAGATGGTGCCAAGTGAAAATTGCAATTTTTACACAGATATGCCATTTCGGTGCCCAATATGTTGTGAAGCAGGAAAAAGAAAATGCAACAATTCAGTCACTGCTTTTCGGGTTTTATTATTGTAGTGTGCAACATGCAGGAAAAATGGCATGTTATTTTATCGTGCTGGTCAGTACGATTACAGAGATACCAATTTTATATATTTTTTATGTTTTACCACTTATATAAAGCATTTTTTGGGGAAAACGTCGTTTTTCATCACCATTCTCTCAAAGCTATATTTGTTTTCTTACTATGGTCTTGTATGAGGGCTCATTTTTTACAGGATGGGGTTAATTTTCTATTGCCACCTTTTTGAGTTACACACAACTTTTTGATTGATCGCTTTTTTGTGAGGCAAGGTGACCAAAAAAATGGCTGTTCTGGCACCATTTTTAGTGTTCACCTGATAGGGTAGATCATATATTTTTAT
>ONZH01018363.1:0-20760 GCA_900303285.1 Rhinella marina | reverse complement strand
GCAAATGACTTGGTTGTATTCTGTGACGTACAGAAAGTGTCACCTGGACAGTATATACGGATTGGAGCGAGTGTGCTGAACTGTGACACACAGAAAGGTTACACGCAGCTGTGTGAAATGGATTTGTATCACTGAGCTAAAACAACAAAAAAACTAATTTTTTTATAATATTTTTTTTTTTAGTTTTGTTTTTTTGGGAACGTGACGTGCAGAAACTATCGTAGAGCTGACTGACACCCTGTTAACTGACGGTGGCTATTTAGACTGCGACCCAGACAAATGTCGCACAGAGATTTTTAGGATCAAGCTTATATACGTGACAGGTAGCAAATGACTTGGTTGTATTCTGTGACGTACAGAAAGTGTCACCTGGACAGTATATATACGGATTGGAGCGAGTGTGCTGAACTGTGACACACAGAAAGGTTACACGCAGCTGTGTGAAATGGATTTGTATCACTGAGCTAAAACAACAAAAAACTAATTTTTTTTTTTATTTTTTTTTTTTTTATTTTTGTTTTTTTGGGAACGTGACGTGCAGAAACTATCGTAGAACTGACTGACACACCCTGTTAACGGTGGCTATTTAGACTGCGACCCAGACAAATGTCGCACAGAGATTTTTGGATCAAGCTATATACGTGACATTGGTAGCAAATGACTTGGTTGTATTCTGTGACGTACAGAAAGTGTCACCTGGACAGAAATATACGGATTGGAGCGAGTGTGCTGAACTGTGACACACAGAAAGGTTACACGCAGCTGTGTGAAATGGATTTGTATCACTGAGCTAAAACAACAAAAAAACTAATTTTTTTTTTATATTTTTTTTTTTTAGTTTTGTTTTTTTTGGAACGTGACGTGCAGGAAACTATCGTAGAACTGACTGACACCCTACTGACGGTGGCTATTTAGACTGCGACCCAGACAAATGTCGCACAGAGATTTTTTGGATCAAGCTATATACGTGACATTGGTAGCAAATGACTTGGTTGTATTCTGTGACGTACAGAAAGTGTCACCTGGACAGTATATACGGATTGGAGCGAGTGTGCTGAACTGTGACACACAGAAAGGTTACACGCAGCTGTGAGTGAAATGGATTTGTATCACTGAGCTAAAACAAAAAAAAACTAATTTTTTTTTTTTTTTTTTTATTTTTTTTTTTTGTTTTTTTGGGAACGTGACGTGCAGAAACTATCGTAGAACTGACTGACACCCTGTTAACGGTGGCTATTTAGACTGCGACCCAGACAAATGTCGCACAGAGATTTTTGGATCAAGCTATATACGTGACAGGTAGCAAATGACTTGGTTGTATTCTGTGACGTACAGAAAGTGTCACCTGGACAGAATATATACGGATTGGAGCGAGTGTGCTGAACTGTGACACACAGAAAGGTTACACGCAGCTGTGTGAAATGGATTTGTATCACTGAGCTAAAACAACAAAAAAACTATTTTTTTTTATATTTTTTTTTAGTTTTGTTTTTTTGGGAACGTGACGTGCAGAAACTATCGTAGAACTGACTGACACCCCACTGTTAACGGTGGCTATTTAGACTGCGACCCAGACAAATGTCGCACAGAGATTTTTGGATCAAGCTATATACGTGACAGGTAGCAAATGACTTGGTTGTATTCTGTGACGTACAGAAAGTGTCACCTGGACAGTATATACGGATTGGAGCGAGTGTGCTGAACTGTGACACACAGAAAGGTTACACGCAGCTGTGTGAAATGGATTTGTATCACTGAGCTAAAACAACAAAAAAACTAATTTTTTTTTTATATTTTTTTTTTTTTTTTTTTTGTTTTTTTGGGAACGTGACGTGCAGAAACTATCGTAGAACTGACTGACACCCTGTTAACGGTGGCTATTTAGACTGCGACCCAGACAAATGTCGCACAGAGATTTTTGGATCAAGCTATAGATACGTGACAGGTAGCAAATGACTTGGTTGTATTCTGTGACGTACAGAAAGTGTCACCTGGACAGTATATACGGATTGGAGCGAGTGTGCTGAACTGTGACACACAGAAAGGTTACACGCAGCTGTGTGAAATGGATTTGTATCACTGAGCTAAAACAACAAAAAAACTATTTTTTTTTTATATTTTTTTTAGTTTTGTTTTTTTTGGGAACGTGACGTGCAGAAACTATCGTAGAACTGACTGACACCCTGTTAACGGTGGCTATTTAGACTGCGACCCAGACAAATGTCGCACAGAGATTTTTTAGGATCAAGCTATATACGTGACATTGGTAGCAAATGACTTGGTTGTATTCTGTGACGTACAGAAAGTGTCACCTGGACAGAAATATACGGATTGGAGTGAGTGTGCTGAACTGTGACACACAGAAAGGTTACACGCAGCTGTGAGTGAAATGGATTTGTATCACTGAGCTAAAACAACAAAAAAACTAATTTTTTTTTTTTTTATTTTTTTTTTTTTATTTTTGTTTTTTTGGGAACGTGACGTGCAGAAACTATCGTAGACCTGACTGACACCCTGTTGACGGTGGCTATTTAGACTGCGACCCAGACAAATGTCGCACAGAGATTTTTAGGATCAAGCTATATACGTGACAGGTAGCAAATGACTTGGTTGTATTCTGTGACGTACAGAAAGTGTCACCTGGACAGAAATATACGGATTGGGAGCGAGTGTGCTGAACTGTGACACACAGAAAGGTTACACGCAGCTGTGAGTGAAATGGATTTGTATCACTGAGCTAAAACAACAAAAAAAATTTTTTTATATTTTTTTTTTATTTTTTAGTTTTGTTTTTTTGGGAACGTGACGTGCAGAAACTATCGTAGAGCTGACTGACACCCTGTTGACGGTGGCTATTTAGACTGCGACCCAGACAAATGTCGCACAGAGATTTTTAGGATCAAGCTATATACGTGACAGGTAGCAAATGACTTGGTTGTATTCTGTGACGTACAGAAAGTGTCACCTGGACAGTATATACGGATTGGAGCGAGTGTGCTGAACTGTGACACACAGAAAGGTTACACGCAGCTGTGTGAAATGGATTTGTATCACTGAGCTAAAACAACAAAAAAACTAATTTTTTTTTATTTTTTTTTTTTTTTTTTTTTTTTGTTTTTTTGGGAACGTGACGTGCAGAAACTATCGTAGAGCTGACTGACACCCTACTGACGGTGGCTATTTAGACTGCGACCCAGACAAATGTCGCACAGAGATTTTTAGGATCAAGCTATATACGTGACAGGTAGCAAATGACTTGGTTGTATTCTGTGACGTACAGAAAGTGTCACCTGGACAGTATATACGGATTGGAGTGAGTGTGCTGAACTGTGACACACAGAAAGGTTACACGCAGCTGTGTGAAATGGATTTGTATCACTGAGCTAAAACAACAAAAAAACTAATTTTTTTTTTTAATATTTTTTTTTTTTAGTTTTTTTTTTTTGGGAACGTGACGTGCAGAAACTATCGTAGAGCTGACTGACACCCTGCTGACGGTGGCTATTTAGACTGCGACCCAGACAAATGTCGCACAGAGATTTTTTAGGATCAAGCTATATACGTGACAGGTAGCAAATGACTTGGTTGTATTCTGTGACGTACAGAAAGTGTCACCTGGACAGTATATACGGATTGGAGCGAGTGTGCTGAACTGTGACACACAGAAAGGTTACACGCAGCTGTGTGTAAAATGGATTTGTATCACTGAGCTAAAACAACAAAAAAAATATTTTTTTATATTTTTTTTTTTTTTTTTTTTTGGGAACGTGACGTGCAGGAAACTATCGTAGAACTGACTGACACCCTGTTAACGGTGGCTATTTAGACTGCGACCCAGACAAATGTCGCACAGAGATTTTTGGATCAAGCTATATACGTGACATTGGTAGCAAATGACTTGGTTGTATTCTGTGACGTACAGAAAGTGTCACCTGGACAGTATATACGGATTGGAGCGAGTGTGCTGAACTGTGACACACAGAAAGGTTACACGCAGCTGTGTGAAATGGATTTGTATCACTGAGCTAAAACAACAAAAAAAATATATTTTTTTTTTTATTTTTTGTTTTTTTTTGGGAACGTGACGTGCAGAAACTATCGTAGAACTGACTGACACCCCTGTTAACGGTGGCTATTTAGACTGCGACCCAGACAAATGTCGCACAGAGATTTTTGGATCAAGCTATATACGTGACATTGGTAGCAAATGACTTGGTTGTATTCTGTGACGTACAGAAAGTGTCACCTGGACAGTATATACGGATTGGAGCGAGTGTGCTGAACTGTGACACACAGAAAGGTTACACGCAGCTGTGTGAAATGGATTTGTATCACTGAGCTAAAACAACAAAAAAACTAATTTTTTTTTAATATTTTTTTTTTTATTTTTTTTTTTGGGAACGTGACGTGCAGGAACTATCGTAGAACTGACTGACACCCTGTTAACGGTGGCTATTTAGACTGCGACCCAGACAAATGTCGCACAGAGATTTTTTGGATCAAGCTATATACGTGACATTGGTAGCAAATGACTTGGTTGTATTCTGTGACGTACAGAAAGTGTCACCTGGACAGTATATACGGATTGGAGTGAGTGTGCTGAACTGTGACACACAGAAAGGTTACACGCAGCTGTGTGAAATGGATTTGTATCACTGAGCTAAAACAACAAAAAAACTAATTTTTTTTTATATTTTTTTTTTATATTTTTTGTTTTTTTGGGAACGTGACGTGCAGGAAACTATCGTAGAAGCTGACTGACACCCTGTTAACGGTGGCTATTTAGACTGCGACCCAGACAAATGTCGCACAGAGATTTTTGGATCAAGCTGTATACGTGACATTGGTAGCAAATGACTTGGTTGTATTCTGTGACGTACAGAAAGTGTCACCTGGACAGTATATACGGATTGGAGCGAGTGTGCTGAACTGTGACACACACAGAAAGGTTACACGCAGCTGTGTGAAATGGATTTGTATCACTGAGCTAAAACAACAAAAAACGAATTTTTTTTAAATATTTTTTTTTTTTTTTTTTTTTTTGGGAACGTGACGTGCAGGAAACTATCGTAGAAGCTGACTGACACCCTGTTAACGGTGGCTATTTAGACTGCGACCCAGACAAATGTCGCACAGAGATTTTTGGATCAAGCTATATACGTGACATTGGTAGCAAATGACTTGGTTGTATTCTGTGACGTACAGAAAGTGTCACCTGGACAGTATATACGGATTGGAGCGAGTGTGCTGAACTGTGACACACAGAAAGGTTACACGCAGCTGTGTGAAATGGATTTGTATCACTAAGCTAAGACAACAAAAAAACTAAAATTTTTTTTATATTTTTTTTTTAGTTTAGTTTTTTTTGGAATGTGACGTGCAGAAACTATCGTAGAACTGACTGACACCCTACTGACGGTGGCTATTTAGACTGTGACCCAGACAAATATTGCACAGTGATTTTTAGAATCAATCTATATACGTGACAGGTAGCAAATGACTTGGTTGTATTCTGTGACGTTCAGAAAGTGTCACCTGGACAGAATATACGGATTGGAGCGAGTGTGCTGAACTGTGACACACAGAAAGGTTACACGCAGCTGTGTGAAATGGATTTGTATCACTGAGCTAAAACAACAACAAAAAACGAATTTTTTTTGTATATTTTGTTTTGGATTTTTGTTTTTTTTGGAACGTGACATGCAGAAACTATCGTAGAGCTGATTGACACCCTACTAACGGTGGCTATTTAGACTGCGACCCAGACAAATGTTGCACAGAGATTTTTAGGATCAATCTATATACGTGACAGGTAGCAAATGACTTGGTTATATTCTGTGACGTTACAGAAAGTGTCACCTGGACAGAATATACGGATTGGAGCGAGTGTGCTGAACTGTGACACACAGAAAGGTTACACGCAGCTGTGTGAAATGGATTTGTATCACTGAGCTAAGACAACAAAAAAACTAATTTTTTTTTTATATTTTTTTTTAGTTCAGTTTTTTTTGGAACGTGACGTGCAGAAACTATCGTAGAACTGACTGACACCCTACTGACGGTGGCTATTTAGACTGTGACCCAGACAAATATTGCACAGTGATTTTTAGAATCAATCTATATACGTGACAGGTAGTAAATGACTTGGTTGTATTCTGTGACGTTCAGAAAGTGTCACCTGGACAGAATATACGGATTGGAGCGAGTGTGCTGAACTGTGACACACAGAAAGGTTACACGCAGCTGTGTGAAATGGATTTGCATCACTGAGCTAAAACACCAAAAAAACAATTTTTTTTTTATATTTTTTTTTAGTTTAGTTTTTTTTGGAACGTGACGTGCAGAAACTATCGTAGAACTGACTGACACCCTACTGACGGTGACTATTTAGACTGCGACCCAGACAAATGTCGCACAGAGATTTTTAGGATCAATCTATATACGTGACAGGTAGCAAATGACTTGGTTGTATTCTGTGACGTACAGAAAGTGTCACCTGGACAGAATATACGGATTGGAGCGAGTGTGCTGAACTGTGACACACAGAAAGGTTACACGCAGCTGTGTGAAATGGATTTGTATCACTGAGCTAAAACAACAAAAAAACTAATTTTTTTTTATTTTTTTTTTTTATTTTTGTTTTTTTTGGAACGTGACGTGCAGAAACTATCGTAGAACTGACTGACACCCTACTGACGGTGGCTATTTAGACTGTGACCCAGACAAATATTGCACAGTGATTTTTAGAATCAATCTATATACGTGACAGGTAGTAAATGACTTGGTTGTATTCTGTGACGTTCAGAAAGTGTCACCTGGACAGAATATACGGATTGGAGCGAGTGTGCTGAACTGTGACACACAGAAAGGTTACACGCAGCTGTGTGAAATGGATTTGCATCACTGAGCTAAAACACCAAAAAAACAATTTTTTTTTTTATATTTTTTTTTAGTTTAGTTTTTTTTGGAACGTGACGTGCAGAAACTATCGTAGAACTGACTGACACCCTACTGACGGTGACTATTTAGACTGCGACCCAGACAAATGTCGCACAGAGATTTTTAGGATCAATCTATATACGTGACAGGTAGCAAATGACTTGGTTGTATTCTGTGACGTACAGAAAGTGTCACCTGGACAGAATATACGGATTGGAGCGAGTGTGCTGAACTGTGACACACAGAAAGGTTACACGCAGCTGTGTGAAATGGATTTGTATCACTGAGCTAAAACAACAAAAAACTTTTTTTTTTTTTTTTTTTTGATTTTTGTTTTTTTTGGAACGTGACGTGCAGAAACTATCGTAGAACTGACTGACACCCTACTGACGGTGGCTATTTAGACTGCACCCAGACAAATGTTGCACAGTGATTTTTAGAATCAATCTATATACGTGACAGGTAGCAAATGACTTGGTTGTATTCTGTGACGTACAGAAAGTGTCACCTGGACAGAATATACGGATTGGAGCGAGTGTGCTGAACTGTGACACACAGAAAGGTTACACGCAGCTGTGTGAAATGGATTTGTATCACTGAGCTAAACAACAAAAAAAACTAATTTTTTTTTTTATATTTTGTTTTGGATTTTTTTTTTTTGGAACGTGACGTGCAGAAACTATCGTAGAGCTGACTGACACCCTACTGACGGTGGCTATTTAGACTGCGACCCAGACAAATGTCGCACAGTGATCTTTAGGATCAATCTATATACGTGACAGGTAGCAAATGACTTGGTTGTATTCTGTGACGTACAGAAAGTGTCACCTGGACAGAATATACGGATTGGAGCGAGTGTGCTGAACTGTGACACACAGAAAGGTTACACGCAGCTGTGTGAAATGGATTTGTATCACTGAGCTAAAACACCAAAAAAACTATTTTTTTTTTTAGTTTAGTTTTTTTTTGGAACGTGACGTGCAGAAACTATCGTAGAACTGACTGACACCCTACTGACGGTGGCTATTTAGACTGCGACCCAGACAAATGTCGCACAGAGATTTTTAGGATCAATCTATATACGTGACAGGTAGCAAATGACTTGATTGTATTCTGTGACGTACAGAAAGTGTCACCTGGACAGAATATACGGATTGGAGCGAGTGTGCTGAACTGTGACACACAGAAAGGTTACACGCAGCTGTGTGAAATGGATTTGTATCACTGAGCTAAAACAACAAAAAAACTAATTTTTTTTTATATTTTGTTTTGGATTTTTTTTTTTTTGGAACGTGACGTGCAGAAACTATCGTAGAGCTGACTGACACCCTACTGACGGTGGCTATTTAGACTGCGACCCAGACAAATGTCGCACAGTGATCTTTAGGATCAATCTATATACGTGACAGGTAGCAAATGACTTGGTTGTATTCTGTGACATACAGAAAGTGTCACCTGGACAGAATATACGGATTGGAGTGAGTGTGCTGAACTGTGACACACAGAAAGGTTACACGCAGCTGTGTGAAATGGATTTGTGTCACTGAGCTAAAACAACAAAAAAACTAATTTTTTTTGTATATTTTGTTTTGGATTTTTGTTTTTTTTGAACGTGACGTGCAGAAACTATCGTAGAGCTGACTGACACCCTACTGACGGTGGCTATTTAGACTGCGACCCAGACAAATGTCGCACAGAGATTTTTAGGATCAAGCTGTATACGTGACAGGTAGCAAATGACTTGGTTCTATTCTGTGACTTACAGAAAGTGTCACCTGGACAGAAAATAGTCAGTGTACTGAACTGTGACACACAGAATGGTTCCACACTGCTGTGTGCAATGGATTTGTATCACTGAGATATAACATAAAAAGGGGGTTATATATGGCGATAGCTGCACTACTAGTGCCAGCCAGCCAAGCCAGGAGACAAAAAAAATGTCTTCTAGCCCTTAGAAGGGCTGTTGGGTTCTTTGTGGGTGATTCCTGCCTAACAGAGAACTAAATGCAGGCCCTAACACTCTCCCTGAAAGGCAGCAGCTCTATCCCTAACGACATCCAGACGGCATCTGTGCCGAGCACCGCGGCCAGTCACTAGTATATTCCAGGGTCACCTGATCAGGCCAGCCAACCCCTGCTATCGACATGTAAGGGCCCCACGTGATGCTGGGTGTACCGTAGAGTCTCCTGGCTTGTGATTGGCTGTGTTTATAGGCGCCAAAAAAGCACGATGCGGAAGCTGCCATTTCCTCGAGCATGGCGAGATACTCGTCCGAGCAGCGAGCACTTACGAGTACCCTGATACTCGAATGAGCACCAAGCTCGGACGAGTATGCTCGCTCATCTCTAGAAAGGAGCAAATATATTTATGAGTTATTCTTGAATTGAAAGCCACAGGTGGAGGTAAGGGTTTGGAATGTGTGGTCTAAAGGGCAGGGCAGAATCAAATGTTACCCCAAGGCTGCAGACCTGTGAGACTGGAGATAGTGTGGTGGTGTTAACTGTAATGGATATGTCTGGTAGATGGTTGAGTGACTTGGGGGAAATATGATGAATTTGGTTTTCTCTATGTTGAGTTTTAAAAAAGAGGAGATGAATTAAGATATAGCTGACACATGGGGATTCTAGATAGAAGGGAAGTGGCATCTAGGCCAGAGAGGTACATTTGAATGTAGGGCTGAAATGATTACTCAATTAAATCAAGTAACTCAACACAAAAAAATCCTTGATGCAAGCGTGCACTATGACCTGACGCTGTGGAAGAGCTGTGGAGCAGCGCCGCTACAGGAGAGGTAAGTGTTTAATTTCATTGGAGACAAGGCTAGGAGGGGGAGATGGTGTCACTGGGGGGCAGCTGATAACACTGGGGGCCAGCTGATGGCACTGAGGGGGAAGCTGATAGCTCTGAGGGGGCAGCTGATGAGAGGACTAGCAACAGGAGACAGTGATCGGCTGTTACAAATGCAGAGAAAGTCAAGAAGGAGAAGAGTATAATAATATAACTTTGGAAGCAAGCAGATTATTGGCGACTTCGGTTAGGGTGGTTTCAGTGGAGTGATTGGGTCAGAAGCTATATCACAGTGGATCAAAGAGGGAGTAGGATGAGAAGTGGGAGGACATTTCAAGATGAATATGTTGTTCTAGGAGTTTTGCGAATAGGAGTAGTGAGATGGGGCGATAGCAGGATAAGGAGGATGAATCCACAAAGGGCTTCTTGAGTATGGGTGTGACAGTAGCTTGTTTAAAAGAAGAAGGGAAGAATGCCAGTGGTTAGTGATGGGCTGAATAGGTGGATTAGGGTATGGATAAGTATAGTGGTTAGGTTAGGGTTGAGGTGGGATAGCATTGGTTCAAGTGAACAGGCAGTGCGTTTTGATTTGGAGATTAAGGTGGAAAGCTTTTCCTCAGTGATGGTGGTAAATTCTATGATGTGGGAAGAGCATAGAGCAGTTGTGAGGGAACAGAGTAAAGAGTTAAAGGTAATAAGCAATAATTTGGGGTTGTGGGAAAGAGATGGTATTAGTTAAGTAGAGAGGATTGAAGATGAAAACCACTTGTTTGTAGGTGATAAAGTGTTCATTGGAGATGGTTTTCTTCCAGTGTCATTCTGCAGCTCTGAAAGCTTGTTTCAGTTTTCTTTCTAGTGAGAGTGCCAGGTTTGTTGACTGATATGACAGATGGATGTTGAAATCCCCCATGATAATTGTTAGGATGTTGGAGAAGAAATGTAGAAGACAAGTAAAAGTTAAAGTGGTCAAAAAAGGCAGTAGCAGGGACTAGTGGATGGTAGATGATGGCTATATGCAGGCTGGAGTGAGAGTAGATGCAGACTGGTTGAACCTCCAAAGAAGTGAGGTTGAAAAAGGGTGAAGATTTTAAGGAGCAGTTACCTGATAGGAGGAGGCCAACACCACCACGTGGACAAGGAATGTGGGTTAATTGGAGGATTCCATAGAAGAATGCAGCAGTGGAGGCTGTGTCAGTGGGTGTCAGCTTGTAATGGGTAGTGAGTGTGGACCAATGACATGATTTCCTCTTGGCATTCACGCTGCTGAGCCATTTCTTTGAATGGTTCGGAGAAGGCCCCATGGTTTGGATCAGCAGGGTCCATGGCCTGAGTTTACTATAACAGGCAATGGGTGTGGACCCACTGTGCCAGTTTGACTTTGGGCTAAACCTAATGGCGTTGTTCTGATGGTTGCCTGGTATTCACCTTTAACCCCTATACAGGTATCTGAAATTCACCGCAGTGAACCAACCAGGCCTCTAACTCCTGGAATAGTCCTGCTGTAGTTGACATCTGACCCACGCGGGTCAAGACACAGATGCGACGCACCAAGAACTCAGACAAAAGGCATAGTCTGAACACAGTCCAAAGTCAGGGCAGGCTAAGTATGTGTATATTCCAGATAGCAGGTTAGAGCTGATGGCAAGGATCAGTAGACAGGCAGGGTACAGTAAGTCAGACAAGAGATCACACCTTTGCTGGTTACTAGCCACTGGAAAACCTCAAAACTCAGACAAGGAGGTTGATCCACAGCCTAGTTAAATAGGAATGCTGATCAGCACCTTAAGCAGCAGCTAGACAAAGATGAAGAGGAAAGGATTAACTCTGGTTCCAATACACAAAGAGAATGAGGAGCAACACCCATGCCTGCTTGGGACAGCGGCGGGCACAGAGCGTCAGCGTAACACAGCTGTGTTTCAGTGAGACAAAAGAAGGTAAGTTTCTGGCAAATGAGGAGGTTGTAGATGTAGGAAAGTTTAATGCAAATGGAATGTGAGCTCCATGATGCCCTGGAAAGAGAAACTGGAGGACCGCAGGTCAAGTGAATCGGTATGACATTTGAAGAGTGACAGCAGTTAATGATATGGTCTTGGCTACATAAGGGAAATAGGTTAATGGGGATTAGTTAACCAAGCCAAGGATTAAGGTATATGTCTGCAGCGGTCAGAAGTAGAGAGAGATATAGCAGGTCTTAGTAGGATAGGGCATGAGGTGGCTTCATGTGTTTAGTAGGGTATGGCAGGCCTGAGGGTTTCAGAAGACCCCCAGCTGCCATGCTATTTGGAACCTCATGTCTACATTCATGACATGCTGATCAGAGGACATATGGAGCTCCCTCGTCCTAATTGCTTAGATGTCATAGTCAACACTGACTGTGACATCCAAGAGGTTAAACTGGTGGGATCAAAGTTATCTTCAATCCCGGCAGTGAGAGCCCGGTGCTAGCTGTATAAGGTTACTTTCACACTAGCGGCAGGGTTGTCAGACAGGCTGTTCCAGCAGGTGAACAGCCTGCCGGATCCGTGCTGCCACTAGTGCACGTGTGTGGCCAGAACTACGCTCCAGCCCCATTGACTATAATGGGGGCGGGCCGGAGTTCTGGCCGCCGCACAGCAAACATGCCGAGAGGCGGCCGGACTAAAACTATGACGTGTCATAGATCACCCGCCGGAACAGCCTGCCGAAGACCCCTGCCGCTAGTGTGAAAGCTGAATAATTAAAACATAACCTTTATTAAACCAAATAAAAAGAAAATATCAATAATGCTCAGCCACGAGCAGAAATACTTCGAACACCTACACCTCTCACCAAAAAATACATCCAAAAGGTAGAAAGCCAAATACATATCAAGTAGGGTAGGCAGGGTACCAGAACGTGAAGGTATCTGACCAGGGGTGCAGAGATAGAGGAAACAACAATCCCTATTATAACTCCTAACGCTACCCCTCAACCCAGTTAATAATAATTTATTAACATAATTTATTATTTCAGAGTATCTTACAGAGAGGGGATACTACGGGCAGCCTTGCAACCTGTGGGCATTTGGTGATATGTGCTGTTTATGATTTTCTGGCTATATTTATTATCTGTGAGCCAGTGTCTAATTGTGAGAGGTACATACCGTATAGGAATAAAATGATAAGAAACAAAAAAAAACCAATGTGGATAAATAGAACTGTAAAAAAAGCAATAAATGACAAAAAGAAAGCATTTAAATCACTAAAACAGGAGGGGAGCAAGGAAGCATTGAAAAACTATAAGGAAAAAAATAGAATTTGTAAAAGACAAATAAAAGCAGCTAAACTAGAGACTGAAAGACTAATTGCTAAAGAGAGTAAAACTAACCCTAAAATGTTCTTCAATTATATAAATACTAAAAAGTATAAATCTGAAGGTGTCGGCCCCTTACAGAGTAGTGAGGGGGGAGTAGCAGAGAGCGATGAGGAGAAAGCAAAACTCTTAAATATTTTTTTCTCCACTGTATTCACTGAGGAAAATAAACTGTCAGATGAAATGCAGAATATAAAAGTGAATTCCCCTTTAAAAGTGGCCTGTCTGACCCAGGAAGAAGTACTGGGGCGTCTTAAAAAGATTAAAATAGACAAATCGCCAGGACCGGATGGCATACACCCACGTATCCTAAGAGAATTAAGTAATGTCATTGCCCAGACCCTTATACTTGATATTTAAGGACTCTATACTGACAGGGAGTGTTCACAGGATTGGCGCATAGCAAATGTGGTGCCAATATTCAAAAAGGGTCCAAAAACAGAGCCCGGAAACTATAGGCCGGTAAGTTTAACATCTGTAGTGGGTAAACTGTTTGAAGGTTTTCTAAGAGATGCTATCTTGGAGTACCTCAATGAAAATAAGCAAATAACTCCATATCAGCATGGCTTCATGAGGGATCGGTCGTGTCAAACCAATTTAATCAGTTTCTATGAGGAGGTAAGTTCTAGACTTGACCGCGGGGAATCAATGGATGTCGTATATCTGGACTTCTCCAAAGCATTTGACACGGTACCACATAAAAGGTTAGTATATAAAATGAGAATGCTTGGCCTTGGAGAAAATGTCTGTATGTGGGTAAGTAAATGGCTCAGTGATAGAAAACAGAGGGTGGTTATTAATGGTACATACTCAGATTGGGTCACTGTAACTAGTGGGGTACCACAGGGGTCAGTATTGGGCCCTATTCTCTTCAAATATATTTATTAATGACCTTGTAGAAGGCTTGCACAGTAAAATATCAATTTTTGCAGATGACACTAAACTGTGTAAAGTAATTAACACAGAAGAGGACAGTACACTGCTACAGATGGATCTGGATAGAATGGATGCTTGGGCAGAGAAGTGGCAGATGAGGTTTAACACTGACAAATGTAAGGTTATGCATATGGGAAGGAATAATGCAAGTCACCAGTACATACTAAATGGTAAAACATTGGGTAACTCTGACATGGAAAAGGACCTAGGAATTTTAGTGAACAGCAAACTAAGCTGCAGAAACCAGTGTCAGACAGCTGCTGCCAAGGCCAATAAGATAATGGGTTGCATCAAAAGGGGCATAGATGCCCGTGATGAGAACATAGTCCTGCCACTTTACAAATCACTAGTCAGACCACACATGGAGTACTGTGTACAGTTCTGGGCTCCTGTGAACAAGGCAGACAGAGCAGAGCTGGAGAGGGTTCAGAGGAGGGCAAATAAAGTCATAGCTGGAATGGGTGGACTACAGTACCCAGAAAGATTATCAAAATTAGGGTTATTCACTTTAGAAAAAAGACGACTGAGGGGAGATCTAATAACTATGTATAAATATATCAGGGGTCAGTACAGAGATCTCTCCCATGATCTCTTTATCCCAAGGACAGTAACCATGACGAGGGGACATCCTCTGCGCCTGGAGGAAAGAAGGTTTGTTCACAAAAATAGAAGAGGATTCTTTACGGTAAGAGCAGTGAGACTATGGAACTCTCTGCCCGAGGAGGTGGTGATGGTAAGTTCAGTAAAAGAGTTCAAGAGGGGCCTGGATGTATTTCTGGAGGGTAATAATATTACAGGTTATAGTTACTAGATATGGGTTGTTGTTGATCCAGGGAGTAATTCTGATTGCCTGATTGGAGTTGGGAAGGAATTTTTTCCCCTAAAGTGAGGAAAATTGGCTTCTACCGCACAGGGGTTTTTTGCCTTCCTCTGGATCAACTTGTAGGAAAACAGGTCGAACTGGATGGACAGATGTCTTTTTTCGGCCTTATAAACTATGTTACTATGTTACTATGTTACTAGTGTCGTATGTGATCTGCCATATCTTGTTGCCTTTGGAATTTAGTTAACACAACAGGCGATTTACTTCTATAGTGTGGTCTGGATTGAGTATTGATCTTGAGTCTTTTTCATTAATTTTGTGGGCAATTTTATCCAATCATGCATCTAAATTTTAAAATCATGTCTCTTAATCATATCATCTCTGTTTAATCATGTATCTGAATTTTTGAATCATGTATCTAACTATATTACCTCACATTTACCCCGATGAACCTCTGATGAGGGGAAACGCGTCGGGTTGGCTACATGGTAATATTTTAGGGAGAGATAAGGGATAGACAGGTTAGGTTCGAGACCAGGGAGCATCCACCCTCAGGATCCGTCCCTGGGTTGAGGGGCAGCGTTAGGAGTTAAAATAGGGATTATTGTTCCCTCTATCTCTGTACCCCTGGTCAGATACCTTCACGTTCTGGTACCCTGCTCACTCTACTTGATATGTATTTGGTTTTCTACCTTTTGGATGTATTTTTTTGGTGAGAGGTGTAGGTGTTTGAAGTATTTCTGCTCGTGGCTGAGCATTATTGATATTTTCTTTTTATTTGGTTTAATAAAGGTTATGTTTTAATTATTCAGCTTTTCTGTGAACCTGTAGATTTCTCTGAGCTGGATTTTTGTTCTCTGATTGGGACATCGCTTACGCTGTAAAAAAATTTCTAGTGTGAAAGAATAGTGTGTAGCATACAGCTGGCACCTGCAAGTGATGGTGAAGGTCCTGCTCCTGAGCCTGTGTCTTCATTATGACATACTATCACAGCATAGAGCTTTAACTACCTATGCTTGGTGCTGTAATAAATACCTACAAAAAACTGCCAGATCACATGAGTTAATAATATTCTTTATTAATAAAAATGTATCCACATTAAAATATTAAAAACAAGTATATGTTACTATTAGAGATGAGCCAGCACTAAAATGCTCGGGTGCTCGTTATTCGAGTCGAACTTTTCCCGATGCTCGGGTGCTCGTTTCGAATAACGAACCCCATTGAAGTCAATGGGAGACTCGAGCATTTTTTGCAGGGGACCAAGGCTCTGCCTAGGGAAGGCTGGGTGAAAACCTGGAAACCTCAGAAAATGATAGAAACACCACGGAAATGGACAGGAAACAGCAGGGGCAGAATGCATGGATGCCTCTGAGGCTGCCTAATCCCACCATTACCCCAAATTCTCCTAGTGGGGCATATGTGGTATCGATTCTTCTCAGTTTAAAATCGTATACGTCCCCTATCTTGGGACCTTATATTTCATGGATTTTTCGAACACGGAAAAGGAAAAAGAGCTTGCTCTGGCCAGGGGAGTGTCTTTTCTACTGCAGATAAGGGGACGTGTCCATGCTCTGCCTAACACAGGTCAGGAGGCAATTAAAAGAGGGACAAACAAAAATCAGTATAATATCTAATACGTCCCCTATCCGGGTAAATTGTTTGGAGAAAGGGCCTGTAGGTGGGGGGCAGGCTGGGGGGAAGGAGGTTGAGCTGGAAGAGCCAGAGGAGTGCCCCCTTGGCTAGCGTGTGTGGTGGTGACAACAGCCAGATGGATTTGGAAAAACTGTAGCATCAACCGGTACGGTATGTATTCTTCTGAGTTTAATACAGTATACTGCACCTATCCGGAAAAATAGTTTGGAGAGAGAGAAAGAGAGGAAAAAGACGTGCAGTATGGAGCAATTACACGGAAACTATTAGATTAGGCAGACTTGGTCTGCTTAATTGCAACCCAGACAAATGAGAGAAAGAGAGGAAAATGACGTATTTTTAAAAGTGACGTTCAGTATAGATCAGGGGTGCACAACGTTTTCTGGGTGGGGGCAACATTGTCCGACTGAACCAACGTCAAGGACCGAAAATAAAATTTAAAGGGGTATTAACAACTGAAAAACTGTATTTATGGCAGATTGAACACACAGTGTATACCATTAATATGTAGTTACAGTTCCAGGAGTCCCATCTAATGGGAGAAATACATGAAAAATGCATGTGAGCAGCCACAAAACATGGACATACATGTCTGTTACCAGATGGATGGGGCCACACAGAATGGTATCAAGGGCCGCATGTGGCCCCCGGGCCGCAGGTTGTGCACCCCTGGTATAGATCAAGTGTGGTATGTGTTCTATGTATACTACTCAGTTTAATACCGTATATGGCAGCTATCCGGAAAAATAGTTTGGAGAGAGAGAAAGATAGGAAAAAGACGTAAATTGTTTGGAGAGAGGGCCTGTAGGAGGGGGGGCAGGCTGGGGGGAAGGAGGTTGAGCTGGAAGAGCCAGAGGAGTGCCCCCTGGGCTAGCGTGTGTGGTGGTGACAACAGATGTAGTTAATGACGACGCAGGACCCCAACTTAAAAATTTAGCATCAAGTGTTACGATTATGTATGTATACTACTCAGTTTAATACCGTATATGGCAGCTATCCGGAAAAATAGTTTGAGAGAGAGAGAAAGATAGGAAAGACGTAAATTGTTTGGAGAGAGGGCCTGGGGGGGCAGGCTGGGGGGAAGGAGGTTGAGCTGGAAGAGCCAGAGGAGTGCCCCCTGGGCTAGCGTGTGTGGTGGTGACAACAGCCGGATGTAGTTAGAATGACGACGCAGGACCCCAACTTAAAAATTTAGCATCAACCGGTACAATTGTCAATTATGAGCTCGATCAAGTGTGGCATGACTTTTTAGATGGAGATTGCATGTGGTCACGTACTCCCTGGAACCCCATAGTCACCCCTTCTCTGATGTGCTAGCCCAGAACATTCTCTGCCCCAATTCGCAAGACCTTTTGCAGTCTCAGTGTGCTGACAGTGGGGATTTACCAGTGTTGTCTGAGGAGGTGGTGGACAATGGCGCAGACACAGGTGTCCGGGGGTGAGGTAGTTGTATGGAAGTCAAGTTACAGGTGGGGACTCCTTGGGGGACTTTCTCATGATGGACAGATTCAACTTGGGTGGATCAGCACAGGAACAGATCAATTTTTTTTTTTTGTGTTTATCTAACTTTTATTTAGCACAAATAACCACAGAGATATTTATTCGTTATCTTCGCTGCGCAGTCTGGCATTGGGGTTCGTCACTTTGATGGCGAGCTGTGCCGATCTCTCCACAATGGTCTTTAGGTTCTTTGAGGAGACGTTGTGGGCGATTTCTGCACAGAAGAACTTGTTGCTCATCAACAGAACCCTGAGCTCCTTGACATTGTGGACCAGGAATTTGCGGAACCCTGTGGGCAGCATGTGTTTGGTCTTCTTGTTGCTACCGTATCCAATGTTGGGCAATATAGATACGCAGGTAATATTATTTTTCACACCTATCCCAAAAAAAAATTTACGCAGTTTGCGCAAATAAAACTGGAAACTGGAACTGGAGAGAGGGCCTGTAGGTGGACCTCCGGAAAAATTGTTTGAGAGAGGCCTGTAGGTGGACCTCCGGAAAAATTGTTTGAGAGAGCCTGTAGGTGGACCTCCGGAAAAATTTGGAAGATGTAGGTGGACCTCCGGCGTTGGAGCGAGGGAGGAGGGAGAAGAGGAGCATAAGTAATGTGCTTTCCCCGGAGGAGATTTGAATTCCGGTGAAATCCAGGCTTTGTTCATTTTAATAAGCGTCAGCCTGTCAGCGCTGTCAGTTGACAGGCGTGTACGCTTATCGGTGATGACGCCACCAGCTGCACTGAATACCCGCTCTGACAGCACGCTAGCGGCAGGGCAGGCCAGCACCTCCAAGGCGTACAGCGCCAGTTCAGGCCACGTGTCCAGCTTTGAAACCCAGTAGTTGTATGGAGCAGAGTGATCGCTACGGACGTTGGTATGGTCAGCTAGGTACTCCCTCACCATCTTTCTGTACAGCTCCCCCCTACTCTGCCTAGACTGGGGACAGGTGACAGTGTCTTGCTGGGGTGACATAAAACTGGCAAAGGCCTTGGAGAGCGTTCCCCTGCCAGTGCTGGACAAGCTGCCTGCTCGCCTCCTCTCCCCCGCTACTTGGCCCACAGAACCATGCCCTCTGCCGCTAGCGGCGTCAGATGGGAAGAATTGTTTCAGCTTGTGCACCAGGGCCTGTTGATTCACTCTCATACCTCTGCAGAGAAACTTGTCCAGTAATCGGTGTTTGAAATTCTTCTAACGCGAGGGTCACGGGATAGGCAGCCTAACATGAAGTCTGCCATGTGCGCCAGAGTCCCAACACGCAAGAATTCCCTCTCCTCACTGGCCTGACTCTCCATTTTCCTCCTCCTCCTCCTCCAAGTCCTCCTCTTCAGCCCATACACGATCAAGAGTTAAGGACTGAGCACTGGTCCCCTCTACTGTCTCGCCGACATTCTCCTCCTCTTCCTCATCCCCCCTCCTCCGATACGCGCTGGGAAACAGACCGGAGGGTGCTCTGGCTATCAAGCGACGTATCTTCCTCCCACCGTCTCTTGTGACAAAGCGCAAAGCATCCGACTTGATGCTGAGCAGTGAGTTTTTCAACAGGCAAAGCAGCGGGATGGTGAGGCTGATAATGGCGGCGTCGCCGCTGACCATCTGTGTTGACTCCTCAAAGTTGCTCAACACCTGGCAGATATCAGACATCCACGTCCACTCCTCATTGTAGACTTGAGGAATCTGACTGACCTGACTACCAGTTCTGGTGGAAGTTGACATCTGGCAGTCTACAATCGCTCTGCGCTGCTGGTAAACTCTGGATAACATGTTTAATGTCGAATTCCATCTCATCGGCATGTCGCACAACAGTTGTAGGCGGCACTGCGCTGCCCTGAGAGTGGCAGCATCTGTGGTCGACTTTCGGAAATGCGCACAAATGCGGCGCACCTTGGTGAGCAAATCAGACAGATTGGGGTATGTCTTGAGGAACCGTTGAACTGTGAGATTGAACACGTGGGCCAGGCATGGCACATGTGTCAGTCTGCGAGTTGCAGAGCCGCCACCAGGTTACGCCCGTTGTCACACACAACCATGCCTGGCTTGAGGTTCAGCGGTGCCAGCCACACATCGGTCTGCGCCGTGATGCCCTGTAACAGCTCTTGGGCGGTGTGCCTTTTGTCACCTAAGCTCAGCAGTTTGAGCACCGCCTGCTGGCGCTTACCCACGGCACTGCTGCTGCGCCTAGAGCTACCGACTGAAGGCGCCGTGCCCACGGATGGTAATTCGGTGGAGGAGGAGGAGGGGTCGGAGGAGGAGGAGGAGGCATAGTACGTCTGAGAGACCGTGACCGAGGTAGGCCCCGCAATCCTCGGTGTGGGCAGTACATGAGCGGCCCCAGGGTCATCTCTCGGTCCCAGCCTCCACCAAGTTAACCCAATGTGCCGTCAGTGAGATATAGTGTCCCTGCCCGGCAGCACTTGTCCACGTGTCCGTGGTTAGGTGGACCTTCTCAGAAACAGCGTTGGTCAGGGCACGGATGATGTTCTGTGACACGTGCTGGTGTAGGGCTGGGACGGCACATCGGGAAAAAATAGTGGCGGCTGGGGACCGGAATACCGAGGGGCAGCCACCGCCATGAGATTGCGAAAGGCCTCGGTCTCTACCAGCCTATAGGGCAGCATCTCCAGGCTAAGCAATTTGGAGATGTGGACGTTGAGGGCTTGGGCATGTGGGTGGGTGGAACTGTATTTCCTCTTGCGCTCCAGCGTCTGCTGTAAAGACAGCTGAACGCTGCGCTGGGACACGTTGGTGGACACTGTGGAGGATCGTGGAGGCGAAGGTGTGGTTTTCCGGCGGGAGGCG
>ONZH01018361.1:0-35711 GCA_900303285.1 Rhinella marina | reverse complement strand
TCCACATGTTCATGTCCCTCACTTATATCTTCCTGGAGTGTGGGCTTTAGACAGGACTTTACATAAAGGCAGACTCCTCCCCCTCTCCGGTTTTGCCGGTCCTTTCTAAACAGATTGTAACCCTGTACGTTAACTGCCCAGTCATAGCTATCATCCAGCCATGTCTCATTCCCACTATGTCGTAGTCCTTCTCACACATCACTAATTCCAGTTCACAAGTTTTATTAGTCAGGCTTCTGGCATTAGTGTACATACAATTAAGAGGTCTATGTATATTTTTTACCCCCCTTTTTAAATTAATATTACCTGTGAAGTGAATATCCGGGGTTTTTGGGTTACTTTGGTTGATGTTTTGCCTAGTCTTCTCCCTACTTTCCTCACTAATCCCAGCCCACACTAACCCCCCACTGTCCCCTCCTATGTCCCACTTTTCTATGTACACTATCTACCCCCTTATTAGTATGACCCCCCACCCTCCCCCCAGATCCTAGTTTAAAAGCTCCTCCAGCCGTCTAACCATTTTTCCCACAGGGCAGTTGCACCCTCCCCATTAAGGTGTAGCCCGTCCCTACTGTAGAGTCTGTGGCCGACAGAGAAGTTGGCCCAGTTCTCCATGAACCCAAACCCTTTCTTCCTGCACCAGCTTCTGAGCCACTTATTTAACTCCCTAAACTCCCGTTGCCTCTCTAGTGATGCTAGTGGCACTGGGAGTATTTCTGAAAACATTTCCTTGGAAGTCCTGGACTTGAGCTTCTCTCCTAGTTCCCTAAAATCATTTTTAAGGACCTTCCATCTCCCCCTGACTTTGTCATTGGTGCCAATGTATACCATGACCACTGGGTCTTCCTCAGCCCCACCCAGTAATCTGTCAATCCAATCCGCGATATGCCGAACCCGAGCACCCGGGAGACAACACACTGTTCAGCATTCACGGTCTCTGCGACAGATGACCCTGTCTATCCACCTAATAATAGAGTCCCCTACCACCAGCATCTGTCTGTCCTTTGCTGCTCTCCTTTTCCCATCCTTCCTGCAGCGGTCATCCTCCTGGTTTCTAGGAGAAACGGCCTGCTGCAGTGTCGCTGGTCCTGGGCTTTCATCCCTAATATCAGCCAAACAGGCATATTTACTAGGGCGTTCCAGCTCAGGACTAGCCTCCCTGGCACTTTTCCCTCTACCCCCTTCTTACTACATTAACCCAACAGCTGACCTGATAATCCTGATCTTGCCCTTCTCCTCCAACCTCCTTTTCACTGACCCCAGCCAGTGCCTGCACAGTGAGGTCTAAGCCTCTCTCCGGTTTTTTAATGCCCCTAAGTATGTCAAGCTGCTTATTTAGATCCAAGATCTGGGCTTCCAAATATGCAACGTGATTGCATCTAGTGCAAATGTATTCACCCTTGAATAGCTCTGTAAGGCATGCATACATTGCACAGGACACATACTTAGTAGCATTGTCCATGGAGCACCTGTTAGATGGGGATATACAGTACAGAAAAACAGTAAATATGCGATAAGATGTGGTTTGCTGTAGTTGGAGGACTAGCTCAAATCAAGTCAACAACACACAAGAAAAACCTCTCCAACCTTACTTTTTTTGCTCTTTGTCTTAAATTTCGGTTCTTTAGACTCCACTTATACACAGCCCACTTACACAGCAAGCCCAAGTCAGAGCGATTATCCTTACCTTCCAACAATATAGTAACTTAAAATCATTATCAGTGGGACTGACCTTAAAGAGGTACTCCAGCATTTCTTTACCCTTATTATGCAGCATACACTATTAATAAAAGTTCTGTAAGAATTGAGATGTGTATTATAAGGAATAACAAGCCATATCATTTACCACAAATTATAAGGAAAATGTGAAGTTCCTATTTTATGTTTTTAAGTTATGAAAGCTCTAGGGACACTGACATTAATTATCTGTCTTCTTGTAATTACAACTAGTTATAATGTTTTCACTATTGTGTACACCAGTGCAAGGCAAACGATGATGGAGCAACGACCATGATATGATATGTAAGTGTCAGAGGGACACATTTAAAAAATAATTTGCTATCTTCAAACTTCATGTTATATAGTATTTTATATAGTATAGTATTTTATACTATATTATTATGTATCCTTTATATCATTCTGTATGTGTATACTTAAAGTAATACCCTGGACAAGATGGCTTGTCACAGGGGTGATGACAGGAATACAGTAATTACAGGGCGTCCACATGGAGCAGTTCCTAAGCAAAAGCTGTAAAAAAAACCCTGCTGCAAATCCACATGCGTTGCACGAGGATTTGCCATGCATTTTAATATAGATTTGCTATAAATTTCACCCTATGCATTGAAATCTACAGCATAAAGTGAGATGATATGGATTTAAAATCTGCATCACAGATCAATTTATGTCTCAGATTTTGTTTGCAGCATGCAGATCACATTTATTCAAATTTCATCCACTTGCTGGTATTGAAAATGCTTCAAATCTATGGCGACAAATCTACATGGCATTCATTCAATGTCGATTTGCCCTAAAGAAATAGCTGTTTCTGAGCGCAAGGTTGACCCATGCAGTGCCATGTAATGCAAGTCCGGAGGAAAGGGTGGAGGATGGGGGTGGTAGTGGGTCTGACTGCAATAATTATTCACAGTGGCAATGCTCATATCGATGCTCCCTAGGGCACACTCTTTATGCAAAATCTAAGCCTGGCAATATTATTTTTGCAATGGTGGCTGTAATTCAGGAGTTCAGTATTAATATACCGTGGGCCAGACTGGGTCCAGGAGTGAAATGTGTTTTAGCAATGTCCCTCTCACTGCATTGAGTTGTGAGTTTTAAACAGTGAATACTTTACAGTTCTTATAAATACTTTCCTTTCTCTTTTCCTGGAGTACTGTGGAGTACAAATGGTTTTCTGTGGATTTCTCAGAAATAGTGGATCTCTGGGTTTCAGGGCTAGTACTCTGATGAGGAGAGAGCATACGTAGCTCAAACTTCCTCCACTACCACACAACTTACTGAGCTCAGGGCAGACCTAAGTCCAGCACCTGACTTCCTATAGGAGCAGAGGCAGGGTTATTAACCCTGACTGATCCATGCAGAGATATGCTGGTTCATTACAAGGCATTAACATATGAAATAACATTAAATAACATCACATAACAATAGCCGCTTGCAAGTGCCCTACTCTGAGGTACTGCAAATGCCATCACCGGTGGATGGGTCAAGAACATGGGCTGGAGGGTCCCCTGTTGGTTCACCAGCGCATGCGGTGAATTTACAGTGGGAGTGATGTCATAGGAATAGTGATGTCACAAGGACAAAGATGTCACAGAAGAAACTTATGATCCTAAAACCCCAAAAAGGGTGATCGGATGATAACCTCAAAAGGTGACATCACAAGTGAATAAAATATATATATATATATATATATATATATATACAGTACAGACCAAAAGTTTGGACACACCTTCTCATTCAAAGAGTTTTCTGTATTTTCATGACTATGAAAATTGTAGATTCACACTGAAGGCATCAAAACTATGAATTAACACATGTGGAATTATATACTTAACAAAAAAGTGTGAAACAACTGTAAATATGTCTTATATTCTAGGTTCTTCAAAGTAGCCACCTTTTGCTTTGATTACTGCTTTGCACACTCTTGGCATTCTCTTGATGAGCTTCAAGAGGTAGTCACCTGAAATGTTTTTCACTTCACAGGTGGGATTTCTTGCCTTATAAATGGGGTTGGGACCATGAGTTGTGTTGGGCAGAAGTCAGGTGGATACACAGCTGATAGTCCTACTGAATAGACTGTTAGAATTTTTATTATGGCAAGAAAAAAGCAGCTAAGTAAAGAAAAACGAGTGGCCATCATTACTTTAAGAAATGAAGGTCAGTCAGTCCAAAAAATTGGGAAAACTTTGAAAGTGTCCCCAAGTGCAGTCGCAAAAACCATCAAGCGCTACAAAGAAACTGGCTCACATGAGGACCGCCCCAGGAAAGGAAGACCAAGAGTCAAATCTGCTGCGGAGGATAAGTTCATCCGAGTCACCAGCCTCAGAAATCGCAGGTTAACAGCAGCTCAGATTAGAGACCAAGTCAATGCCACACAGAGTTGTGCAGCAGGCCTTCATGGTAAAATAGATGCTAGGAAACCACTGCTAAGGACAGGCAACAAGCAGAAGAGACTTATTTGGGCTAAAGAACACAAGGAATGGACATTAGACCAGTGGAAATCTGTGCTTTGGTCTGATGAGTCCAAATTTGAGATCTTTGTTTCCAACCACCGTGTCTTTGTGCGACGCAGAAATGGATGGACTCTACATGCCTGTTTCCCACCGTGAAGCATGGAGGAGGAGGTGTGATGGTGTGGGGGTGCTTTGCTGGTGACACTGTTGGGGATTTATTCAAAATTGAAGGCATACTGAACCAGCATAGCTACCACAGCATCTTGCAGCGGCATGCTATTCCATCCAGTTTGCGTTTAGTTGGACCATCATTTATTTATTAACAGGACAATGACCCCAAACACACTTCCAGGCTGTGTAAGGGCTATTTGACCAAGAAGGAGAGTGATGAGGTGCTACGCCAGATGACCTGGCCTCCACAGTCACCAGACCTGAACCCAATCGAGATGGTTTGTGGTGAGCTGGACCGCAGAGTGAAGGCAAAAGGGCCAACAAGTGCTAAGCATCTCTGGGAACTCCTTCAAGACTGTTGGAATACCATTTCAGGTGACTACCTCTTGAAGCTGATCAAGAGAATGCCAAGAGTGTGCAAAGCAGTAATCAAAGCAAAAGGTGGCTACTTTGAAAATCCTAGAATATAAGACATATTTTCAGTTGTTTCACACTTTTTTGTTAAGTATATAATTCCACATGTGTTAATTCATAGTCTTGATGCCTTCAGTGTGAATCTACAATTTTCATAGTCATGAAAATACAGAAAACTCTTTGAATGAGAAGGTGTGTCCAAACTTTTGGTCTCTACTGTATATATATATATATATATATATATATATATATATATATATACACATATACATATACACACACAGTATACATATAATAGATGTATATAATAATAATTATATATATATATATATATATTATATATATATATATATATATATTAGAGGAAGACATAAGGCATAATACATTTAATCATGTTTGTACACAGCAGGTCAATAATACTATATATTTCCTGCTGTGAGCATAAGCTGTATGTGAGTCAATGTATGCGATTGAGCGCTGAAATGTAGTTTATGGCATTATTTCCATTGATTTAGACACAGAGCCTCTTCAAATAGGAACATGTGTATCTGCAACAACGTATCCAATGTCACAGCAGAGTTTTAAAATGCACTATTGATGGAGCGGGTGAGTCAAGCTTAAAGGATAGATCTTTAAGGTCATTGTCGGTTACTAGGCAACAGTGTTGTGGCACAAGAGAGTAATGTGAATTTCAGTAACCTTCTCACACGGCCTGTACATGGCTTCCTATGGCAGCATAGGAAAGCTGGATTTTGGATGGATATAAAGATGCAACTCTACAGAAAGATAAAGTTCAGTGACATATCACTATAAAACATGGTCAGACAGGAAATTTACTAAAACAATCTGCAAATCTAAACAGCAGAGATGCAAAGTAAGCATTGTTCACACAGTGCAGAATTACTATATGCTTCCTACCACATGCTGAAAGCTTTACTGTGGCTCTCGCAGTCCATGCAGATCTGTACTACGTACTCTGGGAGCTAATATTGCCCATTTCTCATTTACACTAATAAAGTGTGCTGCTTAAAACATAGTAACATAGTTTTAAGGCTGAAAAAAGACACCTGTCCATCCAGTTCAGCCTTAGAGAGTAAAACTTTTATTGACTCCAACTTTGCAGTAACAAGAGATGACTGCTTGTACAGTCTGTCTGGGGAGGACCTTGGGAAGAACTAGAGTTTAGCAAATCAAATCCAACGAAGTAGAATTCAATCCATATTTCAGGATAAATTTGATTTGCCATGAAGCCGAATTTCCTCGTGCTTTGTGGAAGCGAATCAATTTAATCTGAAATAATGTGAAAAAATAAATAAAAAACATACTTACTTTCTCCACTTGGTTGCGAAGAACTCGTCTGAAAATCCGTGCCAGCAACACACCAGCTAGTGGGACAACGTCATGTCGGGCCGCGGTGAGATTTTGTGCCAGATCTTCAAGCAAGAAGGCGGTGGCTGGCCTGTTGCAAGTAAATGGAGGCGGTAAGTACAGTACATTACACTGTTTTTATTCTCAGATGCTGCGATCATGTATGAATGCGGCATCTGAGGGGTACAATAATGGGGAGCTGCCTGTCATTACATCTGCTACGAAGTAATTCGTCACAAAGCAAATTTTTTAGTAAAATTCGGTGAAGCAGCAAAATCGAATTGCCCAAAACTTTGCTCATCTCTAGGAAGAACTTATCACTTGATCACCTAATGCTCATCAGATGACACCATCAATTCAACATGAGATATCAACATGAATGACTACAATATTGACAGGCACAGGCAGATGTTCTAAGACTGACGAGATAACTAATCTACCAGTATCATCTTTTATGTATTAATATCAATTATTTCAATGACTGCATTGACAAAACATATCAAGGCAAGTCAAGATGAAATTGACTTCAAGACTATCTTTAGTATGGGGGTGTTTTAAGGTATAACACATGATTAAGTGAAACTGGAACCTCAATTATTTCCTTAAAGACTTCCAATTTCTATAGCTTAAAATACTTTAATTACCGCTTGTGTGTGTTTTAATTAAGGCTGGTTGTGAGCAAAAAGAAGAGGGCATGAATAAGTCTGTACTAGTTGCCATAGAAACACCTTTAAGCATCTGTTGACTGTAGAGTGATATTGATTTAATCGTTCATGCTATTTTTGCTCTTTAGATTAAGAAAATCATGTAAAAAAGCCTTAAGCACTGCTTACTTAAATACGTATAATTGACATGAACAGCAGTGACAATATGTTTTTTTCATGAAGCACTGGGAGTACGCGAAGGTGCCATATAATATTAAATGATATGTATTATCAAAATCTGCACTAAGCATGTGTTGTAAGAGGCACTCTATATTAGCATAGTAAAACACTGGATTCCGGGTAATCACGCAATATGTTCAGTACTCACCATTCAGTTAAAATATAATATATGTATATTTTATCATATAAAGACATGGTCTACTTTCACATTTTTACCATGAATTTAAAATTTGTGTGTTTAATATTAATATACAATGTCAGTGCCAAGAAAAAGCTGAGCAAGTGTAAAGATAATCATTTTTCCATATTTCTGTATTTCATATGCAGTATTTGTCGAAGATGTTAATGAAAGTCAATATAAAGATGACATGGAATTTCAAGATATTCGAAATGTTATTTTGAGTGGTTGTTTTTTTAATAAAAAAAAAACAAAAAACAAAAACAGGAATTAGGAATTCAGTCATCTTTTTCTAATCATGGACAACCACTGATCTGGGTTAATGATATTAACAAACAATCAAAACGCGACACATTCTGGCATTTCTACTGTATGTGTGATCAATTCTTACATTGGGGCTTTTTCCAAGATCAACTACCTACAATCCCACAGTGTTGCATAGTGACTTAGAAAACAGATCTTGTAGTCATATAGTAAAGTAGATGAAATTTGTGGCACTCACCACTGATGCAGTAACCTCTTGATATGAACAAGATCATAGGTTTCAGATCAATAGAGACAAGGCCCATTTCGTGTAGCTTGATGCTTCATCCCAGGCCCTAGAATCCTTCAAGCTACTTACACACAAAGGGGGTCATTTAGGATCAGAAATAAGACTTTTCTCTGCTCAATCCAGGTCTAAAAAAGTGGGAGTGATGTGGATTGGGATCCCATTCATTATTTTCTACGCTTGTTTTAGGCATAGAAAAAGGTCTAATTGTAAGACAGCTAGGAAGCTGGCTTACATATAGATCGGCGCTGGATATACTGAGGTTAAGTAGAGTGCACACGCAGGGGTTTATTAAGATCAGCATCTAAAACGCTGGTCTTAATAAATGACTCCCAAAGTGCTTACACAGTTACACTGTAATTACCAACACTGTAAAAAGCCAAATACAAAAACTAAACAGTAAAGATAGGGTCAGATTCATCCTTAGGATACGCCACATTTGTGGCATGAAAACTTGCAAACTGCATGTTTGCAACTTTTTCAACCCCACTTGCACAAAAACTTTTGTACAAGGGGTGTTTCTCCACTGGCTTTGCCACGGTCCTGAAAAGTGGGCGTGGCAAGAACTATTTCTCCCATACAAATAGATGCTTGATTGAGCCTAACTTGTATCTGTTTTTAATAGAGGAGATCACTTACTGCCAGGCACTTATAGTGGTTGCTTAACCCATGGCAAAGCAAAAGAATTGGACATTGAAATTAGGGAGGAGTGAATTTTTCAAAAATTCGATTCGGCTGGTTGGCTGAATTTTCCGAAAAGATCCGCTTCAATCTGAATAAATTAGTGGCGAATCGCGTTAAAACGGCTACTTCCGGGCTGCAGAGAGCCTGGATAGTGGTGTAGAACACTGTGCCTTGCAGTAAAACGCATAGGGAGTCTACTGTGGTATTAAAAGAATACTGTAAGCCAGTGTGACACACACATAACAGGCGTCGCTCTTAGAATCGCTGCACACTTTTATGTATTTGGGCAGTTAAGGGGCCAAAACTCACCAAATAACTCAAGTCACGCCTTTTACACCAATTCACTGATTCCACGTAAATTTCTTACAGAACCTGTTCTATTACACGCTCAAACTAGCAGAGCCCCCCCAGTCAGTGTGAAGATGGCAGTGACTGCATCATCAGGAGACCACAGAATGGTACGACGATAGTGTAGAGGAGGCATTGACAGCAGCTGTAGCATCAGGAGACCACAGAGTGGCACAACCACAGAGTAGGTTGACAAGATTAAAAATGTCAATCAGTAGAATTTCGCAGTCACAGACAGGCCCAATGAGAAGACGGAAAATGACCGTAGTGAAGAACTATGAGGTTGCACAGTGGCACAATGAAAGAGTTGTTGGTCAAGATTGAAAATGTCAATCAGATGAATTTCTTAGTCATATACAGGCCAAATGAAAAGACAGCAGTGTCAGCAGCTGTATCATCAGGAGACCACAGAGCGGCGTGACAACAGTATATAGGATGCAGTGTCAGCAGCTGTAGCATCAGGAGACCACAGAACGGAACAACGACAGTATATAGGAGGCAGTGGCAGCAGTAGTCGTAAAATCTGGAGGCCACAGTGTCATTCCACAATGACAGAGTGTGGAAGTTGCAGCAGGAGTAGTCGAAAGAATTTGGAGGCCACAGAGTGGCACAATGACAGAGTGTGGAAGTTGCAGCAGGAGTAGAATTTAGAGACCAGGGTGGTACGAAGACAGAGATAGGAAGGAGAAAGTTCTCAGAACAACTAATGTTTGCGCAAGAGGAATTGACGTGGGAAAAGTGTCAACCGCTGTCAACCTGATCTGCCTGAGAATCTAGAAGGTCTGACAGAGTGTCATGATGACAGTGTAAAGGAGGCAGTGGCAGTAGCTGTGGCAATATGAGGCCACACAGTGGCACAATGACAGAGTATGGAAGTTGCAGCACCAGTCGTAAAATTCGGAGGCCACAGAGTGGCACAATTACATAATTTGGAGGTAGTGGCAGCTAGGAGACAGCGCATGGAGGAGGCAACAGCAGCATGAGTAGGCCAAAGAGTGGCACAATTACATAATTTGGAGGTAGCGGCAGCTAGGAGACGGCGTGTGTAGTCGTCGTCGGTGGCAGCAGCAGCATCAGGCCGGAGAGTGGCACAGTGACATACCCTGAAGAGCAGACCGTAAAAAAGAATTCTCGGCCTTTTGGTTAAGATCAACTGTAGTACATGCCAGGGAACGTAAGGCAGAGGAGGTGCAGTGCAGGCTACAGCTTTGCCTTGACGTTGGCAAAATTGCAGTGTTGACACAGTGCGCTGAGAAGTTCCATCTTGAGATCGAGCTGGCGGTCTGCAGGGAGCTGAGCTACCACCAGTGGGAGCCCCTGCCTCTCGCCTCCCCCATGCTCATCGATGAGTGTCCCGGGGGCTGGAATCATTTACTTTTAAAAATTTGAGTGTTCAAAACAAACAGAGTTTCCTGTATACTTGAGCTAGCAGCAGTCGAATCTTTGTGTACAGATGACGATAATAACCATGAAGCCCTTGCTTCACCCGGCTCCCAAGTGCAATCGGCTACATCATCATCGACTACAGTTAGCTCTCTTTCCTGTATACTTGAGCTATGAATAATGGAATGGGACTACAGAACGTACAAAAAATTTACGACTGACATACTGTCGAGCAGAAGGTCCAAAAAATTTGAATAAATTTTGAGGCCACAGAGTGGCACCGTAACAGCAGCTGCAAGAGGCAGCAGTCGAATACATTTCAAGGCAACAGAGTTGGAGAGGCAGCAGGAGTTGTACTAATTTTAAAGAGACAGAATGGCACAGTGACATACCCTGGGAGAGGCAGCAGCAGTCAAAAAAATTTAAATGCAACATACCGTAGAGTGGCGCAATTACATACTTTGGACGTAGCGGCAGCTGGGAGACAGTGTGAGTAGGCGGCAGCTGGGACGCAGCATAAGTAGGCCGCAGAGTGGCACAATTACATAGTTTGGACGTAGCGGCAGCTGGGAGACAGCGGGTGGAGGCGGTAGACGCAGCAACATCAGGCCACAGAGTGGCACAATTACATAGTTTTGAGGTAGCGGCAGCTGGGAGACAGTGTGTGGAGGCGACAGCAGTAGCAGCATGAGGAGACCTGATTGTTGAGGTAGCAGCATCATCAGAAGGCTACATATTGGGTCAGTGACAGAGTGGAGAGGTTGGTGGTAAAGTCACTGGAAAAGATGCTGGGTGGTAGAAGGAGCAGCTGGTAGATGTGTGGTATCAAGCGGGTGGCAGCATCAAAAGAGTGGCTGAGGCAGGTAGCCTGAGGAATATAGTCTCATTTGTCAAGGTTTGGGTGACGCATCATGGCTGATCTAATCTGATGCATCAGGCGTTGTTGGGTGGAAATCTTGGCTGATACACGCCTGATTCATCTTGACACAGGTGAGTCTTTCCACATTTTGGAAGGACAGGCGAGTTCTCCTTGGGGTAACTATGGCCCCCGCCGCACTGAACACCCGCTCTGATGCCACACTACTAGCTGGACAGGACAGCTTCTCCAGTGCAAACTCGGCCAGTTGCGGCCACAAATCCAGTTTGGCTGCCCAGTAGTCCAGCGGATCTTCAATGTGGGGTGGCAGGGTGCTGTCCAAGTAGGCCACCACCTGCTGGTTCAGGGTCTGCTCCTGGTCTACTTGCTGCTGCTGCCGCCGCTGCTACTGAGTACTTTCTGCACGTGGAGGGTGAAGAAAGCTGCTCATCAGCGACTCCAGAACCAAGTTGCTTATGATGGAGTTGGTACTGCTCCTAACCCCCGACCCCCCCACAGCAGCCGTGGCTGTGGTACGTGAGCGCTGAGGGACCCCCCGGTCAGACCTGCGAGAGGATGGACGACGACACAGATAGGCAGCAGCCAACTGACTAAATAGGATGTCTCTATAGTACTTCAGTTTGTCCTCCCTCTCAGCAGGTGAAAAAAAGGCCCCCATTTTAGACCGATAGCGAGGGTCCAAGAGGGTGGAGAGCCAGAAGTCATCCCTCTTCCGGATGGTGACTATTCGGCTGTCACTACATAAGCAAGTGAGCATGCATCGGGCCTTTTGCGCAAGTGACTCAGAAGGACTCCCTGCCTCCAACTCCACTGTATACTGCCATGGTGTCTCTGGGTCATCTGCCTCATCTTCTGCATCTCCCTCTACCTCTTCTGGCTGCTCCTGCTCCTCCTCTTATGTCACCTGGGTAGAAAAACCACTAAATGCTTGTGCTCCAATGTCCTCCTCCTCCAGTTCAGCCCCAACCGGACTCATGTGGCCGTGAGATGCAGTCTCCACGTCTCCAGTCCCCTGACCAGAAAGATTTTGCAGCATCTGTTCCAGGACATGAAGCAGTGGAATGACGTTGCTCATACTGTAGTCCTGGCAACTGACAAATAACGTGGCCTCCTCAAAGGGCCAGAGCAAGCGGCAGGTGTCACGCATGAGCTGCCACTGGCTGACATCAAAATTACACAAGGGAGTACTCCTGTCCGCTTGGATCATTAAGGAATCGTTTATTGCCTTTTTCTGTTCGTACAGTTGGTCCAACATATGGAGGGTAGAATTCTAACGGGTGGAAATGTCACATATCAGCCTATGTTGGGAGATGCCATTCTGTAGCTGCAGCTCAAGGAGGGTGTGCTTGGCACTGTAGGAATGGCTGAAGTGCATGCAAAATTTCCTGGCCATTTTTAGAATGTTTTGCAGTTGGGTAAAAGACTTGAAGAAACGTTTGACAACTAGATTAAATACGTGCGCCATGCAGGGCGCATGGCTCAGCCCTCCTTGGCGCAGCGCAGACACCATGTTTTTGTCTGTCACCATGGTTCCGATTTTTAGTTGTCGCGGAGAAAGCCAGCAATCGATTTCTTCTTGCATGACGCGGAGCAGTTCCTCCCCTGTGCGACTTCGTTCCCCCAGGCAAACCAGGCGTAGAACTGCGTGACACCGCCGTGCCCTGCACATGTGGTACACTGAAGGAGCACTATGACTTGGCCCTGCAGTGGAGGCTGAGGTGGTGGAGACATTAGAGCAGGATCAGCAGTTTGACAACGAGGAGGAGAAAGTGGCGTCACCTGTTCAAGTTGCTCGTGTGGCTGGGCAGGAAGCACATTGACCCAGTGGGCCATAAAGGACATGTACTGTCCCTGACCGTAGTTGCAACTACACATGTCGGCGCTGCCGTGCACTTTGGCAGACACTGACAGGCTCAAGGACTGGGCCACCTTCTCTTCTACATATTTGTGCAGGGCTGGGACTGACTTTTTGGCAAAGAAATGACGGCTTGGCACTCTCCAACTCACCTTGGCACAAGCCACCATTTCTCTGAACGGTGCAGAGTCCACCAGTTGAAAAGGGAGGGACTGCAGCACGAGCAACTTGGACAGGAGCACGGTCAGCTTCTGCGCTGTAGGATGGCTGGACGTGTACTGCTGTTTCTTTGCAATCGCCTCGGTGAACGACTGCTGCCGACTGCTACCCCGTGCCCGTTTTGCTCCCGACCTCGCACTGCTGCCACTACGCTGACTCCCACCCACACTACCGACTTGCTTTTCTGCTTGGATGGCGAATGAGGCCTAAAATACTTATTTAAAAGTAACACTGACAACCCCACAAACTCAGATTCACTGTTTTTTTTTAATGATTTTCACTGACTACCTTACAGCAATATCACGCTTTTCTGCTTGGATGGTGAATGAGGCCTAAAACACTTATTTGAAACTAACCACCCCACAAACTGAGATTTTATTTTTTTTTAAAAAATGATATTCTCTGACTAGCTTACAACAATGTCACGCTTTTCTGCTTGGATGGCGAATGAGGCCACAAATACTTATTTAAAAGTAACACTGACAACCCCACAAACTCAGATTCACTATTTTTTTTATGATATTCACTGACTACCTTACAGCAATATCACGCTTTTCTGCTTGGATGGCGAATGAGGCCTAAAATACTTATTTGAAACTAACCAACCCACAAACTGAGATATTTTCTTTATTTTTAAATGATATTCACTGACTAGCTTACAACAATGTCACGCTTTTCTGCTTGGATGGCGAATAAGGCCACAAATACTTATTTAAAAGTAACACTGACAACCCCACAAACTCAGATTCACTATTTTTTTTATGATATTCACTGACTACCTTACAGCAATATCACGCTTTTCTGCTTGGATGGCGAATGAGGCCTAAAATACTTATTTGAAACTAACACTAACAACCCCACAAACAGATTCACTATTTTTTTTATTTTTATTTATTTATTTATTTATTTTTTAAATGTACCCCTAAACAAGGCTCTGACCCTCTTTCACTGCACTGCACTGCAAAAAAAGTGACACTAGTGGTGCTTCTTTGCATAAAGCACCCCAAACAGCCTTCAAAAGACAGTGCAGCGCTGTACAAGAGGCTAACCCCTATGCCCACTCACTGCTGCTGCAGTGTATATGGATAGCGATTCACTGCCTGATTTTCTGTCCACAAATTGTCCCTCTCCTATCCCTGCAATTCAGGTTATCTATCCCTGATCTCTTTTCTTGTATTTTGAAACGTTTTCCTATTACTTGCCCTAACGCAGCTCACATCTGTCCCTGCTCTAAATCTCATGGCAAATGGCGGATTCCAGCACTGCAGAGCTATTTATAGGGCTGCGACATCACAAGACCTGGCTGGCTGCTGATTGGCTACATGTCTGCATGTGATCGTATTGTGGGTGTTTACTTCTTTGTCCCAGAGATCCTTCCCCCATGTCATGCCATGTGCTTGCGGCCATTTTAGGAAAAAAAAAATCGTTACTACGAATCGCCAAGAAATTCGCTTTCGTTGCGAATTGAATTTTCCACGAAATTCGTAACGAATTCCACTTCGTCAGCTTCGATTCGCTCATTTCTAATTGAAATTCAAAGTGCCCAATCCTTTTCTCCTCCAACTTGAAAATGTTTGCTTGATAGTAGCCTTTTGTGCATGTGGGACTTTAATTTGATTTTAATCCCTATGTGACCAGCCTGTTTTGAGCCTTTGTGACTAACCAGTTTTTTATATATAACTTTTTTTATTTTCTCCAATGTAGCCATATGAGGGTTTGCTTTTTTGCGGGAAAAGTTGTAGTTTTTAATGGCACCATTTTGGGATATACATATTAACTTTTTTTAGGGGTAGGGGAAACTGCATTACTGATTACTATTTTACGTTATAAATTTTGCAACATTATTTTTGGCATACTAAGTAACATTATAACTTTATTCTCTTGGTCAGTATGATTACAACAATACAAAATACATATAGTTTTTTTTTTACATTTTCCCAATAAAACCCCCTTTTTTAAAAACAGAAAATGTTTTTGCATTTCTGCATCACGAGACCCATAACTTTTCTATTTTTCGCTCTACTGAGCTGTGTAAGGGCTTGATATTTGTGGATCGACTTGCAGTTTTCACTGGTATCATTATGGGGTAATAATACTTATTGATTACGTTTTTTGTGGTGAATAAGCACAAAACAATAATTCTTGCATTTTTTATAGTGTTAAACGTATGGGTTAAATGACTGATAATTGTGTAGTGTGGGTCTTTACAGATGTGACAATACCAAATATATAGAAGGGATTTTAGGTTTTTTTTATTTATTTTTGCCCAGTTTTCCCATTGAAAAGCTTTTTTCTTAGTCGAAAAAGGTATTTTTTTTACTTATGGATTTTTTTGTTTAATTAAACGTTATTCTTTTTTTAAGCACTTACTAGTCCCACAAGGGGATTTTATCAAACGATCCCTTGATTGCTTGTATAATACAATGTGCTGTTTATGTAGTACAGTGTATTATACAGTCAGTACTCTACTGACAGGAACCATCAGGTTGTCCCAGAAAGGCACAGCATAATAGACATACACTGCAGGCAGGCCTGCGATAATAAACTGAACTGGATGGATGTATGTGTTCTTTCAGGTTTACAAACTTGATGCAGTTTTTCTAGTGGTTCAAATTGCAACATAAACACATCAAAAACACTTGTATAAATCTGGCCTAATAAGAGAGAGACCACACAGGGCAGCAGTGATATGTTCTCGATGTGTCCAAAATATGTGGTTTTTCAATTGATGTCACTGGCCTAGGAAGATTCCACGGTGCTCACCTGAGTGCTGCTGGTTTTTCAGTCAGCTGATCAGCAAAGTTGCCAGATATGGGACCACCACTAATCAGATATTGATGGCTTATCCTGAGGAAAGACAAAGCCACCAATATCGAACTCCCAGAAAAACACTTTTTCTGCTGTTAGGGGAACCTATTACATGGGAAGAGGTTTCCTAAACTATATATTTTTTTCAGATTGTTTTCAGGGCATGAGAGCGATAATACGATTCTCAGGAGCACTGGTATGTCATGTATTTGTATTGTGATACACATTATTATATTTTTGAGATTGTGCAAGTATGTCTGCACCTACGCTTCTCATTAAAATGTAAAATTTAGTTTTACTCTCACATCTCCTTGAACCCACCTACACATTCCAAATATAGACTTCTATTTGCATCATTTTGCAGTGGCTGTCACTCTAGAGACAAGAATCAAAGCTTTAGTGTGTTCTAATAGGTGGTATATACATATTGATGGGCAAGAGATTACACTAGGGTGGCCATATCAATACATTTATCATGATTAAAAGTGATTATTTCCATACATCCTGTAATTTCACACACATCAGAGAGAGATACTGTGTTTCTGTGCTTTTATTAAGACTTTTAATTGATGAATAGATAGCAACCACAAAAATATATTTCTAAATACAGATAACTAATAAAAAAACAATGTAAAAATTAATAAGGTTTTATATGCCACACACATTATGCAAATAGGCCGACTATTACTGTTACTACTTATCTTCAAAGTCTGAGCCAATATTCCTGTCAGGCTGTTCCTGTCATGTCCAGCACCATCCACATCATCTTACATAAATCTTGCTGGCAGTTAAATCTTGAGGATGTAACTAAAAAAGAATTATAGCAATAATGTCAGAATCTGCTCTAGAGCCATAGCCATCCCATGGTGACAGGTAAAATGAAGAGAGTGCATTCTCATACTGCCCTCTGTACTCTATAAGCCGTGTTCTCTGGAACTTAAAGAGTTAAAAATGACAAACTCTGCAGCAGGTAAAGTTTTGGGCTACACAATTATCAGTCATTTAACCTGTACATTGAACACTGTAAAAACAAAATGCAAGAATTGTTGTTTTTTGCTTATTCCCCACAAAAAATTGAATCAAAAAGTGTTATTACTAGAGGTGAGTGAATTGACGTTGACGAAGTGTAATTCGATCAGAATTTTAGGAAAAAATTAGATTTTTCTATATATACTGTATATATAGTAGATCTCTTTCATATAGTGTAAATATAATAGATATCCTGCATATATACTACTATACAAGGGTGTAGCTAAAGGCTTATGGGCCCTGGTGCAAGAGTTCATCTTAGCGGTTCCCTCAGTGCTTTGTGGCCAGAGGCAGGAAAGCACATAGCCTTCCTGCTGCCTTGAGGCAAAAATTTAAACTGCACGCCCCCATGCCAAATTCCTACCGCTTAACCTAACCCCTTCCCTCCAGCCAGAGGTGTAACTTGACCAGCATGCACTTTATATTATACCAGTGTCTTATGTGGCACAAGGGTCTTTGGGCCCCCTCAGGCTCCTGGGCCCAGTAGCGACTGCTACCTCTGCACCCCCATAAATACGCCCATGCTACTATATATGCACTATATAAAGGAGATCTACTATATATACGGGATATATAGTAGATATCCTATATATACAGTATATATCCTGCACATAGTGTATATATAGTGTATATAAAGTAGATCTCCTTCCTGTATACTACTATATATGCACTAGGTGCAGGAGATCTACTTTATATACACTATGTATACACCATAAGCACGAGATCTACTATATCATGTTCTGTATACTGAATATATAGTAGATCTTCTGAATATAGTCTATATATACTAGTATTTATGCCCTATTTGCTGGAGATCTACTGTATATACCATAGTAGATCCCCTGCATAATTGACAGCATGAGGATGATGGGGATCCCTACATGCAGCTGGGAACAGGATGCAGCACTCACAGAGTTGTTGACAACAGGCAGGCAAGGGGACGGTAGGATAGCCAGGCAGGCCAGAAAGTTTGGCAGGCAGTCAAAGGCACAGGAGGATGGAAGGGCAGGCAAGTCTCACATGCCTGCTCAGCTGCTTTCCCTGTAGTGCGAGTGCAGGAGTTTCTTCCTGTCTGTAATCTGACTGGTGGAGTGGCAGTGGAGTTAGCAGCGTGCATTGGAGAGGGAAGAGAATTGCTCCTCTATATCCGCATCCTCTGCTGTAGAGATGCTGCGGACAGCTTCACCGCAGGCAGGAACGTCCTGTCTTAGATGTAGTGTGCAGTACCACAGCAACAGCCGCCATCCACTGCTGCATCATGTGAACAGATTTTAAAAGCTCATCTTTCCATGTGGTCTCTAGATTCAGGAACTACAAACTGTGACCTAGTCAAAACGTATACCAATGCCTCATGTACAGTATGGATACCAGGGGCTGTATACTATTTATTACGCTGAGAAGCAATGTTAATTGTGCTGATAAGCAGTTATAGATTAATTCATAACATATGGATGTGCAATCCATGTTTTTCTCTTTTTTTTTTGATATTTCGTTAATGTCTTTCATTCCTCCATGGTATCAGCACTCCTCTCATTTCGCCCAGGTGATTGCTGCTGCCCATTCATAAAATGAGTACTCGGTACACTACTGAGGTGTCAGCGGTGTAAGGAGAACTGAGTTTTAAGAGCACACTGAATGGTGCGCTTTAGGGGTGTAAAAGTATAGTAAAAATAGAAAATTAATAAAGTATATTAGAAACATTTTTTTATGGGATTAGGGACAACATATTAAAAATTATTTTAAAAGTTTAGTTACTCTTTAACTCATATGAAAAACACTATTGTCCTTTTTGTTATGTGAGAAAATCCAATAAAATAGGTCAATAAGAAAATGTAATATAAATACTCATTTAAATGAGTCTTTATGTCATTACTAAGCCTCTCATGTCATTTTGGAGACTGACATGTGTAGACTTTTACAGACAACACATGACTTGTCCCATTTGGCTGCCCTTCAAGTGTTTCCAAAGGCTTATATTCATAGGAGTTGTGAGATGAACATTGACAAAGATAAAATGTTTATATGTTCATGTAAGGCTGTTAATATGATTAATTGATTGCAACCAAGAGAATTTACAGGAAGAATTGAAGACTTACATTTTGAGAAATTCTCTGAGCAGTTTGTTGATTGACTACAAGCTTCAAGTTTCAATATATACCATCTTAATTGAGTACTGAACTAAGTACTTGATGTTCACTAGTGCGCATACATGTTGGATGTACATTGGCCATACTGTCCCACACCAAGCGCAGGAGGAAGGGGGGGGGAATGCGATTAGGCCTTGAAGAGTAAAGGCAGATAGTCACCTCCTATACAAACCCTAACTCCAGTCCTGCCCTTCTAACAGTATGAACAGGCCTAGAATGTAGGCGAGTTCATACGCTGGAAACCTGGGACCCTAACTGTCCCTGAAGGACCCTGAAAAAGTGACAGTACTGAGACAAACCATTCCTCCACCAACCTGGATGAACAGTAGTCTCCCCTCAGGCCCAAACCCAAAACACTGGGAAGATATACACAAATAAACGAAAGGGAAGGAAGACATGTAGCTTTCCTGAAGATTGTGGCAGCAATGGGATCTCCACAGAGAAACACACACCAAATGACCACAGACACCACAGAAAATATAAACCGCACAGCATGGTGAGAGAACCAACACTAAATAGACAAAGATAATTACAAAGATACCTACACCTGAAGGGGGAGGGTGTGGTGAATGTCAGCAGCAACAAAACAATCAAAGGAGAACCTGTCAGCTTAACCCATGGGTTGCCAATCTGACAGACCTCCTAGTACCTGTCACAGGAATGTCCGTGACACATACTTTCCGAATGTGGGGGTATCCTGACTTTACCCATATATCAGATGTTGAGGGAAAGAAAGATCAGCATTAGAGATGAGCAAATTTCATATTTTGAAATTCATTCATGCTTCATTTGGTGGTAAAAAGGTGAATTGCGTTATGGATTCCGTTACCACGGACCATAACACAATTCTATGACGGAATGCATAACAGAATGCCTTTAGAGGCATTCCGTTATTCATTCCCGCATAACAGAAGTCTATGGCCAGCATAAAGGATCTGTCGCTTTTCTGTTATGCAGGAGAGTCCTCTCCTTCATAACGGAGACCGGACAGATCCGTTATGCAGGCCATAGACATCTATTATGACAGAATGAATAATGGAATGCCTCTAAAGGTAACAGTAACAGTAAGATTATAAGAACTATATAAATTTTATTAAAAAATATTTCCTTTAAAACGTTCATCCAGTAAAAAAATTAAACTTAGATTTCGTATGTGACATGCTTAGCCCTCTGTGTAGGGTTGTGTTGATCCACTTTGTCACTATTAGATTTAGCATAGGGATAAACCAGAGGTAGAGTTAATTTTCACACTTAATTGACCCTCACAGGGGTATGGACTTCAGGCGGGAGCCACCAAGTTGTGTTCTCAGAGTATTCTTTAATAGCAACATCTGTTTGTTGTTATGAATCCGAGGAAGCCCAAGCTCATTGTCACGAGGGGGGTGGGGAAGTGTGAGCCCTGAAAGTCCACCACCAGTGCTGTCCCTACCTAATTGCACGACACGCCTTAAGTAGCAGTCCACAACTGGACGGCGGTCCCTAACTTAAATATGTCCAGGGCCTTAAAGGGAAGGCAGAGTGGGAGACAAAATAACAAAAGACAGAACACACAGGAGCGAAACTGGGGTCAGATACCAGACTGGGGTCAGATACCAAGAAGGCGACCAAATCCAAAATCAGAACCAGGGGAAGCCGAAGTCTAAGCCAGGAGGTAGTGTCAGTCCAAGAGGGTAAAGCAAAGTCAAAGTCAAGGTTCACAAGCCGAGGTCAATATCAAGTAATCAAGGTTTAAGAAATAGCTAGTGTGGCAAAAGAAAACCAATCACAGGCAACCTGTGGCCAGCAGGCTGCCTGTTTAAATAGACCAAGGTGACGTCACGTGACCCATGTCCTACGCAGCACAAGGCACTGAGCGTCGACCCCTCCAGGTCGGCACTCAGCCCCTGCTGGTTACCAGGGCAACGAGGACACCGACGGGCTGGGTCATCAATATTGTACTCTTGGAAAACCCTTTTAACCAGTTATTACAAAATACAATATGAAAAATATCCCATTGAAAAAAACGGACCAACTGTCCATGTTCTTAAAAAGGCCAAAGAAAGTGCACATACATGAAAGAATTCAAGTACCCTGAACAGATTATCTTACAATATGAGAAATCTCATTTCAAGGCAGCAGTCTCTTAATAACAATCCAATTTAATTTGTCATTACATTTTACCTACTGTGTATAGAGGAAGAGCAGATTTTAACAAGTTATAATCGATTTGTGCAAATCACATTCTATGAAATGATCTATGCGTTTTTAGCTTCTTGTGCTCCATTAAAATGAAACCTATGTAAGTTTTATGACTGTACTTATAGAGTGAACATATCACCCAGTAATTTCAAGGCTTCATTTTTATCCCTTTTTTTAACATGTAAAGCGCATTTTACTACATGATTCTACTTACAAAGCAGTAAGCCTTTTTTTCCCCGGTGGGCATATGCACTTTAGTGTCTTCATTTTATTCATGCAACACCCATACCTTTCACAATTCTACTAAACCAGACTTAGATGACCAATTGATCCTTTAATGACCTCATAGTCCTTTTACACAGCCTAAGGCATGGCCATAAGCCAATATAACGCATTTATTGCACTCGTTTAATAGGTCTTTTTACTAGAAAATGCAAACTTGTATTATTATTTTTTTTGCAACTGCATAAAACATTTGATCAAATGACAAATGACTGCTGGGATGTTAAAGCTGGCCATTCATTCTCGAACAGTGGCCTGTGTAAAGGGGCTTAAGTCTTGTTCTTTAGGTCCAGGTTTTGTGGTTACAATATGGATGCTAAAATTTCCCTGTATTCCCACTGTGTAAAGATGCCTTAATCTCAAAAAGTATATATATATATAAAACTTGATTTTTTTTTCTGATTCCATTTGAACATATAGATGAGAATATCAATGCAGAAGATTTAATTTTCTAATGTAAAAAGAGTGATCTGATTTTCTATTTTAGAGTATGATTTCTTGCAACTTAGGTTCATTCGGTAATACTTCTTGTGCATCTGCCATGTTCATGTGGCTTTAAAGAGATGATCCAAGATTAGAAAAATGTGACTGTTTCTTTTTTCTTTCTAAAAATAGCACCACTCCCGTCCACAGGTTGTGTGTGGTATTGCAGCTGAGCCCCATTCAGTTCAATGGAGCTTAGCTGCAATACCAGACACAACTCATGGACAGGTGTGATGCTATTTTTGGAAGAAAGCAAACATGTTTTTTTTTTATTCTGGACAACCCTTTTAAAGAAAGGCAAAACAAATTACTTTATTAGTTTCCTTTTTTTATATCCTTCATAGGTTGACATAAATCTGTTCAGATCTTTATCTTTAGTAATTCTAACCTTTCCAGATATTGTATTTTTGTGATTAACTCTAGTGTGAACAAAAAAGTTTTATATTGTGAACTGTGCAACTTGCAGTAACTTGTAATAATAAAGTCAGCATGAAAGGATAATTGCTAATTTCACTTGCTGCTTGCCTAATGCTTTAAATTATTTTTCTCCACGTTTCCTATCTATCTCTGTAAATGATCTTACACTTTAATTTTTTGTAGGCTTCTTACTTATCTTAATTTATCTACCTGGACAGTATAGCATACAGTTATATTAGTTATATCCTCAGGGGCTTGCCATTATAATTATTGAGGTTTATTAGGGAATAAAATGGTCTTGGTGAATATTCAAAATACGTTGCCTCATGTAAGCACATGAAACATAACACTGTATATGGCTATTATATGACTTGTGTTGTGCAATTTTTTCCACATTTCCCCCTCAGTAGGCCTCATCTATAATTGTCAGTTTTCCCTGAGCTCAGCTCCAGAAATGGTGGAGACTGGCTGCAATGATGTCTCGCATACACAGAATCCTACTCCCCGTCTCTCTCTTAGGCTTGTTTCACATCTGTGTTAGACATCTCCAGCAGAGAGCAGCCTGGTGATGTCTGGATCTGGCACTTCTGGACGATACCTGATACCCATCGCCCCTATTAACTATAATGGTGACCTTCGGAGATCCGCTTAGAAGCAGCAGTAGCATGAAGGACATCATACAGCAGTAACTAGCAACATAACTATGAATCCATCACTGGACTGAAACTGAAAAACAATTACAAGAACAAGCATGGTCGGTGTGTCTCTGTCTCACTGCAACTCCTCTTACTCCTCTCTCTCCCCTTTTGATAAACTTCTATGGGTTTGCCTCTCACCCAGAACAAACCCATGGAACCATGGGGAAAACATAGAAACGCCATGATGATGTTGCCCTAGGTCAGACTTGAACCTTAGACCCCAGTGCTGTTTAAAGAGGACCTTTTACTGCTCCTGACATGCCTGTTTTAATATATTCATGTATTCCCCATGTAATAACAATTCTGGAGCATCTATTCTTGTGGCTCTATGTTGTGCCATTCCTTTAATATTCCTGCTAGAAGTTATAATTGAATTGATATTAGCCTTCAGTAAGGGTAAGGGGGGAGGTAACCAGTTGGGGATGTGTACCTGCACAGACTCCTCTATCCAATCAGTGCTGTCATGTTCTTGTGTGCAGGTACACCCCCCCCAACTTGTTACCTCCTCTTTGTACCCTTACTGAAAGCTAATAGCAGTTCATCTATAACTTCTAGCAGGAATAATAAAGGAATAGCACAACATACGGACATAAGAATAGATGCTCCAGAATTGTTATTACATGGGGAATACATGAAGTAATTAAAACAGACATGTCAGGAGTGGTGAAAGGTCCTCTTTAAGATTTGGTTAAACCCTACTACTTTTTCCTGTGTGGTGATAATGATTTATGTTACAAGATCAAAGCATGCAAGTGCTTTACAACAATATTACCATGGCAGCAATTCCTGTACACTAGCAAATAATCATAGAGATATGTACAACACCTTTGTTTTGCTTCTGTCAAGGACTTCTGTTGGTAGGATTACCAATGTGAAGAACTACAGTTCTCAAGATTCCTCTCTTCTCTCACACATGTTGCCTCTATTTACCATTGCCTGCATACCACTCTGTTACAGTTTCAAAGGTAGCATTGTAATTATTCCTTGTCTGCTTTGCTATTCTGTTGCTTACTGACTCTGTATTATCTGCTGTCTAGCATGTTAAACACAATCCCTCCTCAGACAGGGAGGGAGAGAAGTGAGCAATAGACATAGAAGCCACGTGATTTTTAACCTCACACTCTACACGATGGGTGAAACAATTTGTCTACTGTATGGAACATCACACAAACAGGAGATAAACACCTGCATCATGCTGTTGAGACTGGCATACTGAGGCATTCCACCCACAGACAGTCCATTGGTAAGTCACTAACCTTACATCACATTAATCCCCTTGACTTGCATAAATAGCTGTAGCTAGGATGTGGTCCATAGAAAGTCTTCTTATAAAAGCGCTAAACTGCCAGAGTACATGACAGGATATGTCATCATGGGGTTTAAAAAACAAAGATAAATGGTGGTTAACTTGTTAGCCATCCCACCATGATACAAATATAAATACAGTAATATTGTACCTCAAAAACCTAAACCTAAAAAAAGTTCACTTCATTCAACAAAAAACAAGCCCTTAGATGACATTGTGAAAATAATTATGACAGTCAGAATGTTGGGAGACTAAAAACATCTTCTGGGCATCTAGCCAAAGTGGAGTAGCCTTCTGTTTTTGATGTCATGTCAATTACTTGTCTGTATTCCCATTCTTGTTTCGTGTATCAAATACTTTTAAACATCTACATAAAAAAACATTTAGTTGACTACATTTGTACTCATATAAGGTAAACAGAATTGCTTGGCAAGCCTTATCCATCACAAATGCATATCTTACACTGAGTACTGTATATTTTCCTTCACATATTCAACCATTAGTTGTCCAAAATCCATGCCTGTTGTTACATGACATAATACATGATACATTGTAACAGTTGTTTTATATAGTGGGAGCTGGGGCAGAATTTGTAATTGTACTAAATTAAAAAATACTCTGAAAATTAGTTTCAATCCATTCAATTACTTTCTGTACTTTCTGTAATACTTTCATATTGTGTTTAGGTAATGTTGCTGTGCAATACCCGCATAATAGTTGCATATACACTACCGTTCAAAGGTTTGGGGTCACCCAGACAATTTTGTGTTTTCCATGAAAACTCACACTTTTATTTATCAAATGAGTTGCAAAATGAATAGAAAATATAGTCAAGACATTGACAAGGTTAAAAATAATGATTTTTATTTGAAATAATAATTTTCTCCTTCAAACTTTGCTTTAGTCAAAGAATGCTCCATTTGCAGCAATTACAGCATTGCAGACCTTTGGCATTCTAGCTGTTGCTGAGGTAATCTGGAGAAATCTCACCCCATGCTTCCAGAAACCCCTCCCACAAGTTGGATTGGCTTGATTGGCACTTTTTGCGTACCATAAGGTCAAGCTGCTCCCACAACAGCTCAATGGGGTTGAGATCTGGTGACTGCGCTGGCCACTCCATTACAAATAGAATACCAGCTGCCTGCTTCTTCCCTAAACATTCTTGCAAAATTTGGAGGTGTGCTTTGGGTCATTGTCCTGTTGTAGGAGGAAATTGGCTCCAATCAAGCGCTGTCCACAGGGTATGGCATGGCATTGCAAAATGGAGTGACGGCCTTCCTTATTCAAAATTCCTTTTACCTTGTACAAATCTCCCACTTTACCAGCACCAAAGCAACCCCAGACCATCACATTATGTCCACCATGCTTGACAGATGGCGTCAGGCACTCTTCCAGCATCTTTTCAGTTGTTCTGCGTCTCACAAGTGTTCTTCTGTGTGATCCAAACACCTCAAACTTTGATTCGTCTGTCCATAACACTTTTTTCCAATCTTCCTCTGTCCAATGTCTGTGTTCTTTTGCCCATATTAATCTTTTCCTTTTATTAGCCAGTCTCAGATATGGCTTTTTCTTTGCCACTCTGTTCTGAAGTCCAGCATCCCGGAGTTGCCTCTTCACTGTAGACGTTGACACTGGCGTTTTGTGGGTACTATTTAATGAAGCTGCCAGTTGAGGACCTGTGAGGCATCTATTTCTCAAACTAGAGACTCTAATGTACTTGTCTTGTTGTTCAGTTGTGCAGTGGGGCCTCCCACTTCTCTTTCTACTCTGATTAGAGCCTGTTTGTGCTGTCCTCTGAAGGAAATCTTCAGTTTCTTGGCAATTTCTCGCATGGAATAGCCTTCATTTCTAAGAACAAGAGTGTTGAGTTTCACATGAAAGTTCTCTTTTTCTGGCCATTTTGAGCGTTTAATCGAACCCCCAAATGTGATGCTCCAGATTCTCAACTAAAGGAAGGTCAGTTTTATAGCTTCTCTAACCAGCAAAACTGTTTTCAGCTGTGCTAACATACTTGCACAAGGGTTTTCAAGGGTTTTCTAAACATCCATTAGCCTTCTTACACAGTTAGCAAACACAAAGTACCATTAGAACACTGGAGTGATGGTTGCTGGAAATAGGCCTCTATACACCTATGTACATATTGCATTAAAAACCAGACATTTGCAGCTAGAATAATCATTTACCACATTAACAATGTATACAGTGTATTTATGATTAATTTAATGTTATCTTCATTGAAAAAAACTGTGCTTTTCTTTCAAAAATAAGGAAATTTCTAAGTGACCCTAAACTTTTGAACGGTAGTGTATTTCTTAAGAACATTAAACACAACATCATACATTGCCATATAATACCACATGCTAGTGCCGTATCTTGCTTAAATAAATTTAAAAAAAAATCATCTACATGCTCAAATTGATTTCTTTATATACAGTAGTTCTTCAAAATATTGCACACAAGAAGGCAACACATGGCCACGTTGATGAAAAAAAAGTTGCATCCCAAAGGCCTAAATCGCTAAAGGTTAAAGGTAAGCTCCAATAAAAACATGAAAAATATAGTATCCCATGTGCTTTTTTTGCTATTTTTAACAATTTGTAATGCCACTGTCATCTCTTGTAAGTTTGACTGAAACATTGCTTATCAAGAATCTAAGAATGCAAATGTGAAACTTATAATATCATAGCTCTTTATATTCTGCTGTTGTCATAGAATCTTTGTCAGGCTGTCTCCTGTTTCTTGCAGTTGCAAGGATTTGGCAAACCAGTCATTCTGTCCCTCCCCACAGTCATTTGGAGTTTGCACAGTGCCAGTTGCATGCATGCTGCTACATGGGACATGGTCTTTAGCCTCTCTTATGTCTTTTCCTGTGCCTTAGACCTGAATCCAGCATACTGCTTACAATTTGGAATGATCTTATACACTTACAGCTTCTGATAAATCTGGAAACCCTTTCTTATGTGATAAAGCACCAGCAGACATCTACTTACCACAACTACTACCTGAAGACAGTGATTTCTACAGGCAAGATGTTAAACAGAAGCTAAAGTATTCTCTCACAAAATATAATCTACTGTTTTCATAAGAAAATATAGAACATTGGCCTTGATTTATCAAGACTGGTGTGCACTACAGTGGTATTGATATCATATGGCTATGTTGATTGAAAAACAAAAAGTTATAGCCTTGGAAATATGGAGATGTAAAGAAATGTCAGGTCATTAAAAGGTTTGTGATAATTAAAAATTGCTAAGCACTGCAATAGTTTAAATTAACATTTTTTTTGCCACTGCTTGTTTATAAACCGCAACAAAGACATGCAGGTATACGGCATGTCACCGGTGCAGTCAATCACTGTTTGTAGTGGTCTAAGGCCTCATACACACAACCGTATTTTCAGTCCAAATCTGATCTGTATTTTTTTGCGGATCAGATGCGGGCCCATACATTTAATTGTGGCTGCAAAAGATGCACATAGCACTCTGTATGTTGTTCACTTCTGTTCGTCCATTCCATTGGCCTACAAAAATATACATGTCCTAGTCAGTCCATTTGCAGACAAGTATAGGACACTTCTACAGGGGTAAAAAAAAATGGCGACATGCACACAGCAGGGATCTGCAAAACACGGTTGTGTGCATGAGGCCTAAAACTGAGGACTGTGATTGGCTGCAGAGGTCCAGACCAGCACTATAGAGAACAGCGCTGGAGAACGGGGTGAGTAAAAGTTTTTTTTTTTTTTTTAGTTAATTGCAGGGCTTGTGCAAGATTTTGAATCACTGTCTCTCAGACAACCCTTTAATTACCAAACTAGATTGTGTGTTAAGAAGTTCTCAACCCTTTTTATATGGTGGCCTCACTAGCTAGAACATGATTAAGTCTGAGCCTCACCACCAGTGGTTGAAGTTCCTGCCAAAATTATTTGTCTTATGAACCCAATATAATATTAAAATAATAAAATTAGTCAATTTTGTTATGTAACTTGAGATTACTGCAGCCAGGGAAATGCCTGTGAAGCATATAATCTGTGTCTAGTACTGAGCTATAATACAGATACCTATACCAGTAGTAAGAGTGATATATACAGTACAGACCAAAAGTTTGGACACACCTTCTCATTCAAAGAGTTTTCTGTATTTTCATGACTATGAAAATTGTAGATTCACACTGAAGGCATCAAAACTATGAATTAACACATGTGGAATTATATACTTAACAAAAAAGTGTGAACCAACTGAAAATATGTCTTATATTCTAGGTTCTTCAAAGTAGCCACCTTTTGCTTTGATTACTGCTTTGCACACTCTTGGCATTCTCTTAATGAGCTTCAAGAGGTAGTCACCTGAAATGGTATTCCAACAGTCTTGAAGGAGTTCCCAGAGATGCTTAGCACTTGTTGGCCCTTTTGCCTTCACTCTGTGGTCCAACTCACCCCAAACCATCTCGATTGGGTTCAGGTCTGGTGACTGTGGAGGCCAGGTCATCTGGCGTAGCACCCCATCACTCTCCTTCTTGGTCAAATAGCCCTTACACAGCCTGGAGGTGTGTTTGGGGTCATTGTCCTGTTGATAAATAAATGATAGTCCAACTAAACGCAAACCGGATGGAATAGCATGCCGCTGCAAGATGCTGTGGTAGCCATGCTGGTTCAGTATGCCTTCAATTTTGAATAAATCCCCAACAGTGTCACCAGCAAAGCACCCCCACACCATCACACCTCCTCCTCCATGCTTCACGGTGGGAACCAGGCATGTAGAGTCCATCCGTTCACCTTTTCTGCGTCGCACAAAGACACGGTGGTTGGAACCAAAGATCTCAAATTTGGACTCATCAGACCAAAGCACAGATTTCCACTGGTCTAATGTCCATTCCTTGTGTTCTTTAGCCCAAACAAGTCTCTTCTGCGTGTTGCCTGTCCTTAGCAGTGGTTTCCTAGCAGCTATTTTACCATGAAGGCCTGCTGCACACAGTCTTCTCTTAACAGTTGTTGTAGAGATGTGTCTGCTGCTAGAACTCTGTGTGGCATTGACCTGGTCTCTAATCTGAGCTGCTGTTAACCTGCGATTTCTGAGGCTGGTGACTCGGATAAACTTATCCTCCCCAGCAGAGGTGACTCTTGGTCTTCCTTTCCGGGCGTCCTCATGTAGCCAGTTCTTGTAGCGCTTGATGGTTTTTGCGACTGCACTTGGGGACACTTTCAAAGTTTTCCCAATTTTTCGGACTGACTGACCTTCATTTCTTAAAGTAATGATGGCCACTCGTTTTTCTTTACTTAGCTTCTTTTTTCTTGTCATAATACAAATTCTAACAGTCTATTCAGTAGGACTATCAGCTGTGTATCCACCTGACTTCTGCCCAACACAACTCATGGTCCCAACTCCATTTATAAGGCAAGAAATCCCACTTATTAAACCTGACAGGGCACACCTGTGAAGTGAAAACCATTTCAGGTGACTACCACTTGAAGCTCATCAAGAGAATGCCAAGAGTGTGCAAAGTAGTAATCAAAGCAAAAGGTGGCTACTTTGAAGAACCTAGAATATAAGACATAAAGTAAGTAGGCACTCTCACAGTTGGGATCAAATGTACACTGGTATGTAAATCATTAGTTGCCCAGACCTTATATCAAATATAAAATATACGTGTTTATTGGAAAAACAGAATAACATAAAATAAACAAATAATAAAAAATATAGAATCAAAAAATAATAATAATGAATATGAAGAAAAAGTCTTTAGTAAAAATTATACAATGTAATTATAAAAAGAAAAGATTCAGTCTCCAATTAAAATAAATATAAATAATAAATAATTCAGTCTCTTGGTGGAAATAAGTTGGTAACAATTGTCACTTGCTGGTATTAATCTCTAAATGGAGAGATATTTCCATATATACACGTGCAGGCGGCCCTTTAATCCCAGCGCTGATCAGCGCTGGGATTAAAGCTCCTGCAATCTAGCAGGAGCAGGTCGGGTCCCGGCTCACAGACAGAGCGGGGACCCTGAGGAGAAGACAGGAGCGGTTTATTACCGCTTCTGTCTTCTCCTCAGCCGGAGGACAGCCGTATCTTGGCGCATGGTGGAGCAGGAAGGAAGCGGCAGCGCCGCTTCCTGTGTTAGTCCCGGCGGTCACGTGACCACCGGGTGTCTCTAAGGAGCCCCTGATCAGCTCTGCCTGTGTCTAATGAGCTCACAGGGGGCTGTTTTCCCCTGTAACTGGGCCTCCTGTGGACGCCCCAGTTACAGTGGAAACAGTGGGAAAAAAAAGTGTTAAAAAAAAAAAAAAGTCAATGTCCTCCAGAGGTCTTTTAATGACCTACTGGGGGACATATTATTTGTAAAAAATAAATTAATACATAAGTAAAAAAAAAAATAAATAAAAAAACAAACAAAAAAAAGTGTAAAAAAAAAATAATTAAACACGCAGTCGCCAATGGAAACAGTCACCATAGTCTCCCCGTTAAAAAAAAACTATACATGCTATATATCAAAACGATCGTCATCAAATAGGGAACCCATTGCAATAATTAATTTGTGTGTCAGTTTTAATATTTAAAAAATAAAAATCTATAATTAAAAATAATTACTTTTTTTTAATAAGAATTAGCGGTTTTCATCCAAATTACACCTAAAAAAATATAAAAAATATTTAAAAAAAAACATTCTAATAAAAAGTCCTAAGTGTCAAGTAAAAAAAATTGCAAAAATTATTTTCGTATTCAAACAAAAAAAAAAAAATTAGGGTCACTAAACCACCATGTGCCCAAATCACAAAAAGTTGCCTGGACATTCAGGCCTTTTATAGGTCCGGTCATGAAAGGGTTAATCACCAAGATATATTCAGATGTAATGATGGTACATTATTCAGATTTTTTAAAATGCCAGTTAACCTTGGTACGTTACCCTCCTTCACCAATTGTCCCCCCTTCTGCCTGCTGGATGATGCTGGTCCCGTCTGTGAGAAGCGCGCCGATTTCCGGCGTTCCACGTGGCTTCCCACATGTACGCTTGTACTGTTAGAATGAATAGATGAAACGGGCGCGCTGCCTCTAGCGCTTCTCCCAGTTTTCTTGAGTAGATAGACTCGGCGTATTCTTGATATATGTATCGGGTACTCTGCTTCTGGCGCTTCTGCCAGCTCCTGCTCAGACAGTTGGGTTAATTGGATGATATAGAGGTGTATTGGATCCTTCTATATTCTCCTCAATTTCACAGTGATATATAAATTCCACCATATGGTGTTATCAGCGGTTATTTGCTATATTTTTGCTGTGGGTCTTCCCTTCAGCGAATATTCGCTATATTTTCACTGTATTTTTTCACTGTGAGTTGTGGTAGTTCCCTCCAGCTAGATCTGTACACTGCTAAATCAGTACCATACGCGTTTCAGTGTTAAACCCCTTCCTCAGTGGGAAAATGTAGCGGGAGGAGGAGGGAGTCCTAACAATAAATGGCCATCTGGGTGAGGACAAACGCGGGGCAACAAAACTAAAAACAAGGGCCAACTAGTGCCCACCCTTCAGGATATGTCCATGTTGTGGCTCCCATAAAAACTGCAGAAATTACTTAAAGGCCAGCAGGTCCTCCTCACTGCTGCTGGAGCTAAAGGTCATAAGAGGGCGCTCCTGCCTCATCATGAAAGCGGCCCTGGCTGCGGCAGCAGACCCCCGCCGACCTCTCAAGGATGGTATTCTTGGTGACTGGGCTGTCACACTGGCAAAGGCAGTGGTAACTTGGGCCCTGCCCATCACTCTGTAGTGGCCAGATCCTCCTGCCGGCATACCAGGTGACAGAATCTCCGGCTGTAACGGTAATGGTAACGCTCTTCCACGAGCGGCGGACTGTGCGGCCTGCAACTGCCATGGGCATGGCAGTTGGTAGTGGTACTGTACCACAGTTGGATGGTACACGAAAGTGTTCGTGGTCATCTGTCCCACATGAAGGATCGGTGGTATCGGTGGCGGTGGCGGCAAATCAGGAATCAGGGGTTCCGGCTGATCCTGATCTTGGGATTTCTCTTCAGATCTCAAGGTCTCAAGGTCACAACCCTCTTCTGCGGCCTGGGCCTCCTCACTCCATTCTGCCGGGGGCGCTGCAGGAGTAGGTGGTCGCTTTCACCCCAGTAGCAAAGGGCCTTGGAGGCTCTTCATGGGGGTATACTCCACGTAATCCCCTGCATGTAGATTGTGGCGTACTGGCGGAAGATACAGCCGCTTAACCGAACGGTGGTTTACATATAATTCCTCCGCCGTCTCCTCATCGCCGATGAAACCGACTCCCCGCTCCACGTTGAACCAAATAATGGTTCCCCTTCGGCGCTCCAGCTTAGGATCACCGGACCGTGGGTGCTCCAAAACTTGCACCACCCACTCCTCCACCAGCTTTTTATATTCCCAGAGGGTCTGGGCATTCCAGGTGACAGCCTCAGGGACCATCAAATTCTGGCATAAGGAGTAGTCCTTGCGCGGCGGAGCGGGAACTCCTGCCACCTCCGCCGTGTCAGCCAGTGGAATCACCACCTCAGCGGGCACCTTCATCCGACTTCCTGTTGAGCTGTGAGAGATAGATCTCCTTCGGTTCCTTCTCCTCATAGGGGTCGTCTGCCCACAACATGCTTCCCCAGTCAGGACCTTGCTGTCTCGCCGCCATCTTACTCTGCTGACTTGCCACGTCTTCCTCGCATGCAGGAGAAGGGGGCGGAACTACCAGGGAGGAGTCTGCATCGCTGAATAGAATTCGTACGCAACAGCGTGTAGAGCAACTACCAGGGAGGAGTCTGCGCAACAGCGTATAGAGTAACTAAATTATACGCAGAATAGCGTATAATTTAGCGGACAAACTACGTAGCGATGCGTACAAAAGCGAAGCGAATCACCTAATATTCGGATTCGGTTCTCAGCTGAAAAATCCCAAGATTCGATACGAATCAACGAATCGACAAATCGCTTCGCTCATCTCTACAAATAACTGAACTGTGAACTAGGCCTAATTGGTCTCCAAAGATAAGGACCTTCTCTTTTATTCCTGTGGATGGAGCAAAAGGATCAGGCGAAGAAATGCGACTGGCGACATAAACTAGTGTGTATGTCGGTGTTAGAAAAATTTTTCCCAACAATGTCATATCTTTTGGAAAAACAGGTCCCAAAAATTAGTATTTGTTAATCTGCATTTCTTGTAGATTACATGATTACAAAATAAAAAATAAAATAAAAAAATTTATGTTAAAAGTTCCATTCTTTGCAAACTATTTTGTACTATTTTGTGACATTGTATTACTCCAAAATATGGAGATTTAGTGATGTGGTTATCACTAAATGTAACTCAAAGACACAGTTATTATGCCGCAAAGGAAAGGTCGTCAAGTAATTAGTTAGGGATCATTCACCATGTTCTTATGAGTCTGCATAAATTGCTTGACTAGAAATAGTATTGGCATTTGTAGATGTTAGCTATTATAAACCTGAGTACAGAAAGGTAACACTGAATGATGTCTTTGTTCTACAATACAGTCTAAACCCTTTGAAGACAAAACATAAAAGTGAGTTAGTAAAACATTCTAAGGATCTGGGCTTGCTTATTATGTATTTATTGTATGTATATTTAGAAAAATATAACCACTGCTTCGGAAAATGGGACATTCTATGGAAATATTGATCATTATATTTAATGCAAAGACTCCATCCATTGTCTATTTTGCAGTGTTCTCTTTTCTCTTGACATGTGTTCATTGCAAAACTGATGTTTGCAAGCACAGTGAATGATTCAAAAGATGTCCATTTCACAAAAGGCTACACTGTAGTTCAGTCTTTCAATTGTTTAGAAACACATTTAATGTAATTGAAATAACCACCTAAAGCCTAATTCCTCTGAAGATCTAAAAAGTCAATTATGATTGTGGGAAACTGCAAAATCTGAATCTTCCGCCATGTGATGCGAACTGTGGGGTCCCGGGAAGCTGATATATAGGGGAATGTTTTCACTATCTGCATACTGATTTAATTGTCTACAGTATGTAGTGCCCTGGAGAGAGGGGTACTATGAAATCTGGACATTTGTGGACATTTTCCCGTTTCCCCTATGCTAAAGTTATAAACTTCTTACTTTATTTCTCTTAAAAGGCTAAACTTATACTGTTTATTACTGGTTACTGCATTTTATATGTATTTGCAAAGCTCTGTGGAAAGGGTTAATGAATACAGAGAGACTTTTGGGACTTTGAATAAGAAGCTGGTCATTTTTTACAGCTGCCATAGGGTTTAAAGAAGAGCATGTTTTGGAGGGAAAAAGCCAGACATGTTTACCACCAAAACCAGACAGTCTGACCCTTTTGAATGACTGGTTTAGCTATGTTGTTATGTCTGAAAATTGGTTTTTGTCTGGGAAAACTGCTGTGTCATTGCCATTGAGTATCATTGAAACTCTAATGTAAGTCTATGAGAGACAGAAGGTGTTACAATGTATATGTTGTGCTGAGATTCTCCACTCCACCCCTCCCACTAAAAGGTTCCAGTCTAGCTATAAATGGTATATAAGAAGAGCCGCCAGAGCCCCTAATGTTCTGCAGTTAGGGAACAGTGCTTGGAAGAGGAGACTCTGGCAGACTACTGAGTGACCAGAAGAAGGTACTGAGATAGGGATACGCTGCCACAGATCTTGGATCACCAGCCTTTGACCAGGGTACCAGCCTTCTGAAGAGAGAGAAAGGGACAGCTAGCTCAGACCTTTCCTCAGCATCAAACCCTTCTTCTACCATGGAGACTGGAGAAGCCAGCCCTATGCCTTGCCTGTATTGTTTTGCACCTGAATTCCTCCTCCAGTACAGAACCACACTGGTTTACTGCAGACCCTGACTCTCTGGACTTATTTCCCATTGGGGTAGACTACACCTTACCATCCCTTCCGGAGAGCAGCAACACATGGAGACACCTCAATGATGTCTGCAGGACTTAGCAAAGCATTGGGGCCACCCCAAACATAGCCACTGCATCTACATTCCTGCTTATGACTTGGAAATAAACTGTGTTATGGCATTGTAACCTATTAGTAATTATAACAAATGGGCAATTTAATGGATGAATTTTAACTGAGTAGTTATGTTAAAGGGAGTCTGTCACCAAAATGTCACCTTGTGCGCTGCATACATAATGCTGTCGCACAAATAAGCATGATTTAAATGGTACCTTAGTTCTTTCCTTCGGATGTTTATAAGCAGCAAAAACGTGGTTATGATATGAAAATG
>ONZH01018360.1:0-18215 GCA_900303285.1 Rhinella marina | reverse complement strand
CAGTACCTAAAAGGGCTATTATTCCCCGATGTTTTTGATAAAAAAACCAAACGGGACTTACCGAACGATCTTCAACCTCAAACGATTGAACCAGTTCTTGAAATACAAGAAATTCAAGATGGAGACGATACGGTCCACAATAAACACCTTGACAAAGATTGTTTTATGGCATCAGTCGACCTCAGCGATGCGTATTATCACATCCCGATCAACAGGAAGTCCCAGAAGTACTTGAGAGTCGCCCTCTACATGAATGGAGAATTATGCCATTTTCAATTCCAGGCACTACCATTCGGCCTATCAGCAGCCCCAAGAGTGTTCACGAAAGTGATGGCAGAAGTGACAGCGGCTATTCACCTACAAGGTATTCAGATAGTACCGTACCTGGACGACCTGTTAATCTCAGCACAACAAGAAGATCTCCTGTCTTCACAGATCCAGGTGGTTTGCGAAGTTCTTTCAGACCTAGGCTGGCTAATAAACCATCAAAAGTCAGACCTGATACCCAGCAAACAAAAAATATTCCTAGGAATTCTTCTGGATTCAGACAATATGACCTCTTTTCTGCCAGAGGAAAAGCAGGAACTCATCAGAAGTCAGGTTTCCTCTTTTCGCTACCAAACAGTAGTAACGATCAGAGAGATAATGAAGATCTTGGGCACCTTAACATCTACCATACCAGCAGTCCTATGGGCCCAAAGCCACACAAGACCTCTCCAACAATTTCTACTAGCCATCTGGGACAAATCCCAACAGACCTTAGACAAGAAGATCAAGGTACCTCAACAAGTAAAAGATTCTTTGATATGGTGGATCATGAAGAAGAATTTGTCAAGAGGAGTTCAGTGGAGACCAGCACAATTAGTGATCACCACCGATGCAAGCAGCTACGGTTGGGGAGCCATCTAGAAGGACATGCAGTCCAGGGTACTTGGGACACAGATCCACAACCAATATCTTCAAACCAGAGAGAGCTATTGGCAGTATTCAAAGCCTTGATGGCTCTATCAGAGAAGATTCAAGGAAGACACATAAAGATCCTATCGGACAATGTCACTACAGTGGCGTATCTGAACAAACAGGGCGGTACAAGAAGTCAGCCATTAGAAAAAACTGGCAGCCAAGATCATCAGGTGGGCCGAGGTCAACATAGCCTCATTATCAGCAATTCACCTAAGAGGCATTCACAACCAGTTGGCGGACTTCCTAAGCAGAGAGACTCTAAGAGAAGGCGAGTGGAAACTCAACAAACAGGTCTTCCAGCGCTTAACCAGGAGATGGGGCACCCCGACAATAGACCTCTTCGCCTCAAGGAAGAATTTCCAGGTTCCAGCCTTCTTTCCCTATCAAAACAGGACAATCCGCTGGCAATAGACGCCCTGAGTCAAGTCTGGCCACAGGAGCTCCTGTACGCCTTTCCTCCTTTTTGTCTCCTACCAAAAGTAATAGCCAGAGCATGGGAATCCAGAGCGCAGATAATCCTCATAGCCCCATTTTGGCCCAAAAGATCTTGGATGCCTCTTCTACTCCAGATGGCAAAAGAAGAGGTCTTACCACTGCCAGAGATCCCAGATCTTCTATAGCAGGGACCAGTTCTACATCCAGCGGTTCAACAGCTCAGACTCACCGCATGGAGACTGAACGCGGCCTATTAGCACAGAAGGGGTTGTCTGAAAAGGTAATATCCACTCTACTGTTAAGCCGTAAGCCAATAACATCTAAAATCTACCAAAGAATGTGGAAAGCTTTCTTAACGTTTTCTAGAGATAGATGGGATATTACAAAAGGTCCTGATGTAAATGTCATTCTAGACTTTCTGCAAGCAGGGTTAAACAAAGGGTTGAAAGTAGCCACCCTTAAGGTACAAGTTGCAGCCTTATCTGTTTTTCTAGATTTCAGATTGTCAGAAAATGCTTTGATCAGAAGATTTATTAAAGGAGCTTCTAGAATTTCTCCTTTTTACCATCCTACTGTACCTAGCTGGGACTTAAATCTAGTTCTCTCTGCTCTTTCCTTTTCTCCCTTTGAGCCCTTAGAACATATTTCCATCAGACTCCTAACCCTCAAAACGGTCTTTCTCCTAGCCATTACTTCTGCTAAGAGAGTAGGAGAGATTCAGGCATTCTCCTGTAGGCCTCCCTATTTGTCCATCTTAGATGACCGAATTATTTTAAAGCTCCATCCTTCCTTTCTGCCAAAGGTGGTGTCCAGATTTCATTGTGTCCAAGAAATCTGTCTCCCGTCTTTTTGTCAGAACCCAGCCTCTGATAAGGAGACAGAATTCCACATGTTGGATGTGCGCAGATGTGTACTTTGCTATTTGAAGAGAACAGAAGACTTTAGAGTTTCTGACCGTTTGTTGCTGCAATTTCAGGGAAAGAACAGAGGCAAAGGGGCGAGTAAACCTACAATATCTAGATGGATAAAGGCGGCTATATCCACCTGCTATGTTACTAAAAGCGTTGAAGTGCCTGAAGGACTTAAAGCTCATTCCACCAGAGCCATGGCGGCTTCCTGGGCTGAAGGTGCTGCGGCCTCACTGGAGCAGATATGCAAGGCAGTCACGTGGTCCTCTCCTTGCACATTTTTCAAACATTATAAGCTTAATGTATTGTCGAACTCTGATTTATCCTTCGGTAGGAAGGTACTGTCAGCGGTAATCCCACCCTAAGGAATGACTTCTCTGTTAATCCTCCTATGGTGCCGCTGTGGAGATGAGGGGGAAAAATGATAATTACACTTACCGGTAATTCGATTTCCCTCCACAGCGGCACCGGCTTTCCCTCCCAGTATGTAATTACTTCGTTATAAGGCAAGATGTCTTTAAAAAGTGTTTTGTTCTGTCGATTGATTAATAAACTGTTATATATTTGCATCCTACAAGGTTCTCGGAAATTTACTGAAAGGTAGGAGGAGGGACATAGTTTTAAAGGTTCTCAGAAGTTGTTTCCTGTCCCTGGGGGCGGGGGAACCCTCCTATGGTGCCGCTGTGGAGGCTAAGGGAAATCGAATTACCGGTAAGTGTAATTATCATTTTTTCTGGCCGTTCCAATAACTCTGAAAGGAAATCCACTTCCACATTCTTTGAGTTCAGGGGACGTGGTATCTCCAAGAGATGTATCTGTATCCAGTATCAGAGACCTGGGAGCAGTATATCTAGCTCTTCGTTGAGGGGAGGCTCAAGAATCAGCCAGTGATGGAGCAAACAGGTAATGTCTCCACCATGTTCTGTATCAACAATGGGGACAGGACTCTCTCTGATCCACGGTACAGTCAATGCAGTCAAATTATGACTTGAGCAGTGGAATGTCAGACCATAGACAGACATCCACAGTCAAGGTGTTCTGTATGTTCTTCAGGCAGATTGTGTGCAGATGGACTGTCTATCAGTTCAGAAGGAATTTTTCATCCAAATTTTCCTTCATTCCTCTCATATCCTGAGTGCTCAGGAAAATGAGATGAGGGCGTGATCCCTCACTGGTTACAACTTTCCAGAGGAGATTATTGAACATACAGTCCAGCCAGATCATCTTGTTCAAGCAGGCCTACAGCATCCACACTAGGGATGTTTCAGTCACAGCCTGGAATCTGATGGTTCAGGACTGAAGAAGAACTTGTAAGATGTGGTGGTGGAAACTGCAGAATCCTAACACTGTAAGAGTGCATTTCACGGCTGCCACTGCTTGCATAGATGGAGTCTTCGTGCATTCATACATTTTTATTTTTTTAAACTTTCTTTACTCAATTTAAATTAATCGTTAAGCCTCCTATTCCAGACTGGGATCAGATTGTTCTCCTCAAGGCCCTGGTTGAACCTCTTAAAGAAGCTCCACTAAGGTTTGTATCCTTTAAAGGTTTATTTCTGTTGGCAATTGCATCAGCCAAGAAGGTGTCGGACTTTACAAGGGCCATATCTGAAAGTACATCAAGAAGACGCGCCCTATATCCTACCAAAGCTCTCATCTGGCATGAATGTAAGTCAAGAAATTCATGTACCAGAATCCTCAATCAGCTGAACAAGACAAGCTTCATCTACTGGTCATTGGAGAACCAGGGTCCTTCAGGTCGGCTGACCAGATGTTTATAGAGAAGTATAAAAGCCAGCAAGTCTGCACTGCGTGGATTAAGAGTACTGCTTCTAGACTTCAAGTACTCCAGTTACCAGGTGGAGTCACAACACAACTCTGTCCAAGTAAAACATTTAGCATTGCCAAAGGAAAAGAAATAATAGGTATTGTGGAGGGGGTTTGATATGGGAATTAAGGGGTGGATGTTGGGTTAAAGGGGCAGTATGGGGGTATATTAGTCCATGGTGTCTCATCTTCCTCTCAGTTGGTGGCAGGAGGAGACATATTGGGCAGTGATCTCCACAGTGGACTACTCTTCCCCCAGTAGGATGTGGAGTTTTCTCTGCTCATCTATGGAGGTGAAGTCTGGGATGTGAGTGGAGAGTCTCTGGTAGTACGTTGGCCTCAGAGGTGAGTATTTGCTGCAGTGTAGCAGGAAGTGGGCTTCGTTCTCTAGGACCCCCTGCACACAGCGCTGGCACAGTCTTCTTGTATGTCTGCCTGTGCTTCCCCGTCTCCATCTCCAGGCTGTGGGCGCTCAGTCTGTACAGGCTCCGGGTCTGTTTGGGTGGGGTATCCTCTCCAGGTAGGGCGCCATGGTGTAGTCTCTTTGCAGTGATTTGTTTACAGTGAGTTTCTGGTTGGTGTCTACAGGGTGGGCCATTTATATGGATACACCTAAAGAAAATGGGAATGGTTGGTGATATTAACTTCCTGTTTGTGGCACATTAGTATATGGAAGGGGGAAACATTTCAAGATGGGTGGTGACCATGGCGGCCATTTTGAAGTCGGCCATTTTGGATCCAAATTTAGTTTTTTCAATAGGAAGAGGGTCATGTGACAATCAAACTTATTAAGAAGTTCACAAGAAAAACAATTGGTTTTAATGTAACTTTATTCTTTCATGAGTTATTTACAAGTTTCTGACCACCTATATATATGTGTATAAGTGCTGCCCCTTGTGTTGGATTGTCAGTGCCGCCCTCTTCTCCCGCTCTTCACACACTGATAGCAACACCGCAGAAGAAATGTCAGCACAGGCCTCCAGTGTCCGTAGTTTCAGGTGCTGTACATCTCGTTTCTTCACTTCACCATCCACATAAGTTGGCCTCATCGCTGAACAAAATGTTCTGTGTAAACTGATAGTATTGTTCCAATTTTTGTTTTGCCCATTCTGAAAATTCAGTGCGCCGATCTGGGTCATACTCGTTGAGATGCAAAGGGATATTAGACTGATGCCAGTCTCCAGTGACATACGGCGAGTGCTACACTGTGGGCTCTTGCTGAATGAAGCTAGGACAGCCACTGATGTTTCTTCATTAGTGACAGTTTTCATGTCTCCACATTTTAGCAAATCCAACACTGAAACTTTGCAAGCAGTTTGCTAACTGTAGCCTGGGAGATGGGTGGTCTCGTAGGGTGTCTTGCATTGAAATCTGCTTCAATGACCCGGGTACTGCGTTCACCAGACATCAACACAATTTCTATCCGCTCCTCACGTGTTAACCTCTGCGACATATCAATGGCTGTAAACAAAGAGAAACTTCTAAATAGCTCATGAAAGAATAAAGTAACGTTAAAACCAAGCAACCATTGTTTTTCTTGTGAAATTTTCAATAAGTTTGATGTGTCACATGACCCTCTTCCCATTGAAAAAACTAAAGTTGGATCCAAAATGGCCGACTTCAAAATGGCCGCCATGGTCACCACCCATCTTGAGTTTTCTCCCTCCCATATACTAATGTACCACAAACAGGAAGTTATCACCAACCATTCCTATTTTCTTTAGGGCCCCATACATCACTGCCATAGAGCAGGATCGGGGCGATGACACCATCGAATATTTTCAGCCAGACCCTCATTGATGGTTTGGGGTGGTTCAGTTGCCTTCTGATGGAGTAGAAGGTTCTGCAGGCTTTTCCTTTCAGTGTTTCTATTGCTGCTTTGACGCTCCAGTCCCAGGTAGGTGAAGGCCCAGGTAGGTGAAGCTGTTGGTTTTCTCCAGTGTGGAGCCATTTAATGTGAAGGGATGGAGGCTTTATTCTGGTCCTTCCTCTTGAGGACCATGGCTTTGGTCTTCTTAGGCCCCTTTCACACGGGCGTCGCGGATTCAGTACGGATGCGTGCCGGAAAATCGGCATACATCCACACCAATTCGCACGCAATCGCTGTCAGTTTTGACTGCGATTGCGTACGTTCGTTAAGGTTTTTCCGCGCGGGTGCGATGCTTATGAATGCGTTTCGCACGCGCATGATAAAAAAACTGAATGTTTACAAACAACATCTCTAAGCAACCATGCGTTAAAAATGCATTGCACCCGGACTTGTGTGCGAATGCAATGCGATTTTCATGCAGCCCCATACACTTCAATGGGGCCAGGGCTGTGTGTAAAATGCAGAATATAGAACATGCTGCGATTTGCACGCAACGGCGAACTCAGGCGTGAAAAAAATCACCCATGTGAAAAGCCCCATTGAAATGAATGGGTCAGGATTCAGTGTGGGTGCAATGCCTTTGCATCACGCATTGCACCTGCGTGGAAACATCGCCCGTGTGAAAGGGGCCTTGGGATTGATGGGTAGAGCCCCTGTGGTGCTGAATTTTTCCAGTACTGCCAGGATGTCTTGGAGGCCTCTCTCTGAGGACAGCAGCAGGAGGTCATCGGCGTACAGCAGGAACCTCACCTTGCGGTCATGCAGGAGGAGGCCTGGTGATGAGGAGGCCTCCAGAGCTGCAGCCAGTCATTGATGTAGATATTAAGGAGTGTTGGGCTCAGGCTGCAGCCCTGTCTGACCCCTCGGGCCTGCTGGAAATAAGAAGTTCTCTTCCCGTTCACCTTCAAGCTGCATTGGTTCCTGATTCTCCAAGAGTTTCAGTAACAGGCCCGGGGGCCACACAAAGTCAAATGCCTTATTAAAGTCCACAAAACAGGCAAATATTTTGCCACGTTTGGTATTGTGGACGTGTGTCTTGATGAGGCTGTGCAGGGTGTAGATATGTAGACACTGAGGACGAGGGTGAAGAATTTTGCCAGTGCAGTGTGTATGTCTGGGGGGCTGTATTTAATCATCTCTGACAGGATGCCGTCGGTACCGCTGGCCATTTTGACTTTCAGGAGGGCGATTCTTTCCTGTATCTCTTGTATGGTTATTGGTGAGTCCAGAGGGTTCTGGAAGTTCTTGATGGCCTCCTCCATGTCCCTCAGTTTTACAGTTATCTGTTGCTGTTCCAGGGTTTGGTCTTCTTCAGGGATGCTTTTGTAGAGGTCCCTGAAGTAGCTGAGCCAGATGCTGCCATTTTGAATGTGGAGGGAGTTTTGGGCTTTGTGCCCATATGGTGCCAGGTCTCCCAGAATGAGTTGTCCTGGAGGGAGTCCTCGAGCTGCTGGAGTTTGTGGGAGAGGTGCCTCTGTTTCCTCTCTGAGGGTGCGTTTGTATCTCCTGCGTAGAATGTTGTAGGCCTCCCTCACATCCCTGTTGGGGTCTCTGTGTTTTTGGTTGGAGGCCACCCTTCTATCTATTTATTTATATATCTTCTATCTATTATCTATATATCAGCTATCTTGTATCTATCTTATTCTCATATCTATCTATTATCTATATATCTCCTATCTATATATTGTATGCTATATATCTCTATACAACATATTTTGCTCCCCAGTAAGCAGGGGGGCTCATTCAGATGGCCATATGCTGTTATGCTGTCTCTAAAAATGTGGATCTTCTTTTTTTTTTTTTTTTTGCGGACGGATTGTGTTCCGCATTTTTTCAGATGCAGCGAGCCAGACTGCAGGGGCACGCGTGAGTGTAGGGAATATGTCACAGTGTCTAATGGTTGCCAATGGTAACGCTACTCACGGTTTGGTGACTCCCTGGGTCGGTGTACAGTTGTGCGGGAGGAAGGACATCGTTTCCTCCAGTTCATCTCTGGTTCACAGGAACTCTGCCAGATGGTGAGGCGAGGGGCCCTTGATGGTGGAAAGTATTTTAAGGTGTCTGTCGGCAGAGTCCTGGAATGTCGTGACGCCAGCGTCTTAAGGTAGATACAACCTTAGTAGCAGTAGTAAAGAGGAGGCAGTTTCTGATGTAAACAGAGGAACTATTACTTAAAGGGGTATTCCCATCTCACAAATGTAGTTTGTATAGTTAGATATAGCTATACCAATATTATTACTTATAGAATGTATTTAAATAGGGGCGTGGCCTAGCACCCAATGGCAGCGGACATGTGAGCAAGGAGCTCCGCAGCAGTGCCGCTCTTCTTAGAGTCCCCGAGCCACATCAGCTTCCCTGCAATGGGGAAAAAGATACAGAAGATCATCCCGATGTACAGCAATGCAGCACCCTTAGGGAGTATATCATGCGGCCTTCCCGCGCTGCTTCCCTGTCGCTGCCATCTTCCCCGCCGGCCCTGCAGCTGGAGGATGCGGTACCTCAGCAGAGGTACACGCCACATGTTCGCCCAACTTCCGATGGGGCCCCGCTTGCTCAAGAGGACCAGACCCTCCACAAGGCACAGACGGCCACACTGCCTGCACTGCTTCTTCACCGGACTCGCCAGGACAGGGGAGAGCTGGCGCCCTGCGCCCTGAACATGGTGCCGGACCACATGGAGAGAGGGCAGGAGGAACGGCTTCTCGGCAGGTCAGTGCAGGGGAGCGCCCTCTGAACCCTCATGTGGTGCCCTTTTCCCAAACAATCCTACATGACACCCCTGCTCACCCTTCAGGGATCTGCCCCCTTCATCACACCCACGCATGGTGGAATCATGGAGCAGTCTGGCGTGGGGGCTGCATATCGTGCCATGGAGGAGGATGTGGGGGGCTACCCCTCCATGGCACGATATGCAGCCCCCACGCCAGACTGCTCACCTACTAGGGACCCCAGCCCTGAACCTGGCACCCCTGGGAGACCTTCCTCACCCTCCGAATGGGCTTCCCTTTTTTCACAATTACCCACTAAAAGGGACTTCCAAGTTCTTGTTCTTGCAGCGGGATTTACTCTCTATATCAAGCCGTATGGAAACGCTAGAGAAGGGCCACACTCTTACACATGCATGTGTCTCCCTGATTCATGCCTCAGCTTCCACCATGTTACTGAGCTCCATTAAATGCAAAGACATCTAGAAGATCTAGACAACCGCGGCCGGCGGAACAATATTGGGATTCGGGGTCTCCCAGAACCCCAAGATGAAGAAAATCTACAAGAAACCCTTGACGCCCTCTTCAATCAAATTATGGGTGGCCCCCCCCCCCCCCCCCCCGTCTTTTACTACCAAACTGGACAGCGCCCACAGAGCACTTAGACCTAGGGGCTCGTTCCCCCAACCTAGGGACGTTATTTGCTGCATTCATGACTTCATTCGGAAAGAAGCCATTATGGCAAAAGTACGAGAAATGCGCTTTTTAGATTTCTGGGGAGCACGGGTGCAATTATACCAGGATTTGTCTTGGATCACGCTGCAGAAACGCAGACATCTACGCCCTATTTTGGACACTCTCAAGGCTAACCACATTCCATACCGTTGGGGATTTCCTTTCGCCTTGATAGTCCAGAAGAATGGGCGCCCCGTATATCTTCGATCTCCTGCAGAAGATCTCTGAACATCCCCACCCCTGAATTGCCGGACTGGGAGGCACCTATCTCCTCCGTGCCCCCCCTGCCCTGGCAGACCCCGGAGCCTTCCAAGCGCCGACGACTGCCCTCGCCTAAGCTGCTGGACTATTTTTTTTTATTTTTTCTGATCCAGTTTCGATATTATTTTTGTAGTGTTTTGTAGTGTCTGTGTTCACCCAGATTTTTCCTCTTGTCTCCCCACCCTTCCGCTAGACCCTTTTTATATTCTTCTACTCTTTAGCCTAACCTCAGCCGGCCATTAGTTGTCTACTCCAGATCACCTCCCGATACTGGTACATCTGATGGTGAGCTGACCTTCCCCCACATAGTCACACACTCTCTCCACCCTCCTCATGGCTACAATAGTCACTTTGAATGCCAAGGGGTTAGGCTCCAATGCGAAAAGACGCCTAGTCCTTCGTGAACTATGCAATTTGCAGGCAGATGTTGCGTTTTTACAGTGGACCCACTTAGACCAGACGGGGACCTTTAATTTTGCTAAGCACTTTTACCCCCATGCTTATTTGGCCAATCATAACCGTTGAAAAGCAGGCGTAGCCATCCTGCTTTCCGCGTCCTGCCCTATTTCTATATCTGCCTCCCATATAGATCCTGGTGGCTATGTTATATTAGAAGGCTCTTTTCAAAATCGCCCCATAGTGCTTTGTAACATCTATGCCCCCAACACTTCCCAACTCCCATTTGTGTGCAAAGTTTTTAATAGGCTCCATAAACTGCCCCCTGCCGCATGGATTGTTGGAGGGACTTTAATATGGTCTTCTCCGAGTCGGCGGACAGACTGTCACTTCCTCCAACCACACCCTCCCCATCACAAGCTCGCCTCGCTAGGGATTTCCGTTGTGTCATTCGTAATTCAGCCCTTTACGACCTCTGGCGAGTGGAGAACCCCATCGGTCGGAGGTACACCTTCTACTCCACTCCCCACAAACTGCACACCAGATTAGACTACTTCTTTGGCAATGCTCTCACCCTAAAGCTGTTAAGGGAAGTTACTATTGGGCCCATCTCCTGGTCTGATCACGCGCCTGTTACACTTACTCTCTCCTCTCAACCTAAACCACCCCATACTTGCCATTGGCACCTCAATGACTCCAAATATATCCAAACATACTTTAATGAACACGTAAACTCAGTCCCCTCCCTGGCTACATTATGGGAAGCCCATAAAGCTGTTGTGCGGGGTCAGTGCATTGCACTGGCCTCTAGGCTCAAAAAAGACAGACAGACCCATCTGCGCGAACTCAGATTGAATCCTTGCAATCCCGTCTACAAGTTAAACCCAGTCTTTCTCTCCTTCGGGAGCTAGTTGCTGCTCGGGCTAAGTTAAAAGACATGGCGGTTCACAACGTTGAACGCATGCTCTTGTACTCTAGGCAACGATTATTTTTTTTTTTAACATTTATTTTATTATTTTGTAATTTTGTGTCCCCAGAACATATCAATCGGAAAATGCATTACAGATGCAGGTTCACATGCATAAAAACAGTACAATCCGCATAATAAAGAAAAAATGCATTATGTGCGTACCTCAGCATATAATATTGAATAAAATATATAATTAAGTCTTGCAGGATCTGAGATTTTTAATCAGACAGCAGTTATGCTCAATCCCCCATCCCCCAAGCATCCTGAACTAATAACTCAAACTAAACCACCTTAAACTACACTAACCTGTTCTATCGGCAGCCTCAGCACTACAACTACTCTCTAATTCTCCCTACTTCTCTATCTTGACAGTCATTGTAAGGATTACTCCTGAGACGCTCTTAATTTCCCTAGTGTGTCTTTTATATCTTCCACCAAATACCACGAGGACAAACTCTGTATCTCTGATGCTGGTAGATATATTCCCCTCCTCCACGCAAAGAATAACTTTTTCCCTGCTATTTCCGGTTGCTTGAGAGATTCTAACCATTCAAAATGTAACGGTTTGTTTAATTGGAGCATTATCTCATTATCTCATTTATAGTAGGGATAGTGGATGTTAACCATTGGTTTAGTAGACATCGCTTTGCTACCATTAAGAGTTTATGCCCCATAGGAGACAAATTTCTACCCCTCCCTAAACTTGTAGTTTCCCCCCCCCCCCCCATCTTCCTCTACATGCAAAACGACTATAGCCGGTGACAAATGACCTGTGAAATTGCTCACCTTCTGCAGCAATTCAAAATACCATGCCAAAGATCCGACCCTGAAGTCTTACATTTGGGACAGGCTGTTCATCTGTCTGGTCTCGTAGGAGTAATCGGAAGGTCAAATGCATATATAGCATGATGTAGTATCTTTATATGCGTCTCCCTCCATGTTTCATCTATCACCGCACTATATAGCGCATTAATCCCTTTAGGAACCACTGGGAGAACCTCCTTAATTCCCAGTATATGACCCCATTTTTTGGGGGGTCGAATTAAGGATCTTAGTTCCTCAAGCGATCTCTCAGAGATAGGTACAATCCAGATATGGATGGTCTACCTGAACACCTAACAAACGAATCAAAATCGTTTGCACCCCATTCATGTGACAAATCCCGTACCAGTTCCCTCACATAATGCTTAATCTGAAGATAAGAAAGAAAACTCCACTCCCCCAATGCATATTTTTCCCCTATCTCCAAGAATGTCAACCACCTAGCCTCCTTATCATGAAATAAGTTTTTCATCTGCTTAAGTCCTCTTCCACTCCATTGATGGAACAATTTGCTATCTATTCCTGGTGAGAAGGAAGGATTATCAATAAGTGGTAAATGTTTGGAGAATTGATAAGGTAAATGAAACCATTTCCTCAACACTTTCCAAGAGACGATGGTGTCTCTCAAGACCAATGAGTTTCTCAAATGTGGGGGTATGTTGGGAAGCCTATTATGTAATAGAGATGAGCGAGCATGCTCGTCCGAGCTTGGTGCTCGTTCGAGTATTATGGTACTCGTAAGTACTCGCTGCTCGGACGAGTATCTCGCCATGCTCGAGGAAATAGCAACTTCCGCATTGTGCATTTTTGGCGCCTATAAACTCAGCCAATCACAAGCCAGGAGACTCTGCGGTACACCCAGCATCACGTGGGGCCCTTACATGTCGATAGCAGGGGTTGGCTGGCCTTCACACTCCGGGAAGATATAAGTGAGGGACATGAACATCTGGAATCACTGTGGGTAGAAATAAATGGAGCCAAAAACAATAATAAAATACTAATAGTAGTTTATTATAAACCACCTAATATACCAGAGCCCATAGAAAATCTACTTCTAAACAAAATAGACGAGGCGTCAAATCATAATGAGGTCGTTATTATGGGGGATTTAAACTACCCAGATATAGACTGGAAAACTGAAACCTGTATATCTCATAAAGGAAACAGGTTCTTGGAAATAACCAAAGACAATTACCTTTCCCAACTGGTTCAGGACCCGACTAGAGGGACGGCCATACTGGACTTAGTATTAACCAATAGACCTGACAGAACAACAGATGTGCAGGTCGGGGGACACCTGGGAAATAGTGACCATAATATAATAACCTTCCAACTGTCATTCAAAAGAGCGTTTCTTCAGGGAGGAACAAAAATACCAAACTTCAAAAAAGCTAAATTTCGCCATCTAAGAGAGGCCATAGGCCTAACTAACTGGGACAAAGTCCTCAAAAATAAAAATACAGCCACAAAATGGGATATTTTTAAAAGCATCCTAATATCTAATTGTGAGAGGTACATACCTTATGGGAATAAAAGGTTAAGGAACAAGAAAAAAACAATGTGGATAAACATAACTGTAAAGAAAGCATTTAAAATCACTAAAACAGGAGGAGAGCGAGGAAGCAGTGAAAAACTATAAGGAAAAAAATAGAATATGTAAAAGACAAATAAAAGCAGCCAAACTAGAGACCGAGAGATTAATCGCCAAAGAGAGTAAAACTAACCCTAAAAATGTTCTTTAATTATATAAATACTAAAAAGTATAAACCTAAAGGCGTCGGCCCCTTACAGAGTAATGAGGGGGGAGTTGCAGAGAGCGATGAGGAGAAAGCAAAGCTATTAAATATCTTTTTCTCCACTGTGTTCACTGAGGAAAATAAACTGTCAGATGAAATGCAGAATATAAAAGTAAATTCCCCATTAAAAGTGCCCTGTCTGACCCAGGAAGAAGTAGAGCTGCGTATTAAAAAGATTAAAATAGACAAATCGCCAGGACCGGATGGCATACACCCCCGTATCCTAAGAGAATTAAGTAATGTCATCGCCAGACCCTTATTTCTGATATTTAAGGACTCTGTACTGACAGGGAGTGTTCCACAGGATTGGCGCATTCAAAAAGGGTCCAAAAACAGAGCCCGGGAACTATAGGCCGGTAAGTTTTTTTTTTTTTTTCCCATTTAAAGATTTATTTTTTTTTTCTAAAGAAATAACATATATAGAAAATACAGTTGTACAAATTGTTAAATAAAGACAATTGTTGTACCAAACAGTTTCTGAAAACAATAAAGGTCATTGCAACCAAACCATAAGTCTCTTCATGATATGGTGTCTAGTAAGTGTTCACGAGAGTCCCAAGGGTACCAGCATTTTGTGAATCTAGTCACACTATTACGCTGCAGAGCCACCGAATATTCCATAGCTCTAATCATCCGTACCCGAGCCATCAGATCAGAAAGCAAAGGTGGAGAAGATCTCTTCCAAAACAGGGCCAACAAACATTTTGCCGCAGTTAATATATGAAGGAGGAACAGCCTGGCGCCCTTACCCCGTAAAGAAGGTGGCAGTATATTCAGCAGTAAAGTAAGCTGGTCATTAGGTAGGGAAACCTCTAAGATAATTCTTATCATGTATCTCACAGTACTCCAAAAGGGATTCAAAATTGGGCAGGACCAGAATATATGAAACTGATTGGTAAATTTCAGTGATCAGGCCCTTAGATGATGGAGTACGGGTACATACACGTTCAAATGGAGACAAGGAAGGGATCGTTAGGGAACCTAGTACCTCCCTACAGTAACTCATCACCTTACAAAACTGAAACATCAGAGATGCAGGCAGAGTGTACTTATCCTGAAGATCTTGGAAAGTGTAGGTCTTCCCCTAGGCCGGTAAGTTTAACATCTGTCGTGGGTAAACTGTTTGAGGGTTTTCTAAGAGATGCTATCTTGGAGTACTTCCTAGCAATTTACTCCATATCAGCATGGCTTCATGAGGGATCGGTCATGTCAAACCAATTTAATCAGTTTCTATGAGGAGGTAAGTTCTAGACTGGACCGCAGCGAATCAATGGATGTCGTATATCTGGACTTCTCCAAAGCATTTGACACTGTACCACATAAAAGGTTAGTATATAAAATGAGAATGCTTGGCCTGGGAGAAAATGTTTGTATGTGGGTAAGTAACTGGCTCAGTGATAGAAAACAGAGGGTGGTTATTAATGGTACATACTCAGATTGGGTCACTGTCACTAGTGAGGTACCACAGGGGTCAGTACTGGAGGGGTCACTGTCACTAGTGGGGTACCACAGGGGTCTGTATTGGGCCCTATTCTCTTCAATATATTTATTAATGATATTGTAGAAGGTTTGCACCGTAAAATATCAATTTTTGCAGATGACACTAAACTGTGTAAAGTAATTAACACAGAGGAGGACAGTACACTGCTACAGATGGATCTGGATAGACTGGAGGCTTGGGTAGAGAAGTGGCAGATGAGGTTTAACACTGACAAATGTAAAGTTATGCATATGGGAAGGAATAATGCAAGTCACCAGTACATACTAAATGGCAAAACACTGGGTAACTCTGACATGGAAAAGGACCTAGGAATTTTAGTGAACAGAAATCTAAGCTGCAGAAACCAGTGTCAGACAGCTGCTGCCAAGGCCAATAAGATAATGGGTTGCATCAAAAGAGGCATAGATGCCCATGATGAGAACATAGTCCTGCCACTTTACAAATCCCTAGTCAGACCACGTATGGAGTACTGTGTACAGTTCTGGGCTCCTGTGAACAAGGCAGACATAGCAGAGCTGGAGAGGGTTCAGAGGAGGGCAACTAAAGTAATAACTGGAATGGGCGGACTACAGTACCCAGAAAGATTATCAAAATTAGGGTTATTCACTTTAGAAAAAAGACAACTGAGGGGAGATGTAATAACTATGTATAAATATATCAGAGGTCAGTACAGAGATCTCTCCCATCATCTATTTATCCCGAGGACTGTGACGAGGGGACATCCTCTGCGTCTGGAGGAAAGAAGGTTTGTACACGAACATAGAAGAGGATTCTTTACGGTAAGAGCAGTGAGACTATGGAACTCTCTCCCTGAGGAGATGGTGATGGTAAGTTAACTAAAAGAGTTCAAGAGAGGCCTGGATGTATTTCTGGAGGTAATAATATTACAGGTTATAGTTACTAGAGAGGGGTCATTGATCCAGGGAGTTATTCTGATGCCTGATCGGAGTCAGGAAAATGAGGAAAATTGGCTTCTACCTCACAGTGGTTTTTTGCCTTCCTCTGGATCAACTTATAGGAAAACAGGCCGAACTGGATGGACTGTATTTTTTCAGCCTTATAAATTATGTTACTAGTGACTGCCCGCGGTGCTCGGCTCAGATGCTGTCTGGATGTCGTTAGGGATAGAGCTGCTGCATTTCAGGGAGAGTGTTAGGGCCTGCATTTAGTTCTTTGTTAGGCAGGAGTGATCTCAAAAGAACCCAACAGCCCTTCTTTTTTTGGTCTCCTGGCTGGGCTGGCTGGCACTACTAGTGCAGCTATCGCCATATATAACCCCCCCCCTTTTTTTTTTTTATTGTTATATCTCAGTGGTACAAATCCATTTCATACAGCTGTGTGGAACCATTCTGTGTGTCACAGTTCAGCTGTCCACTCACCACAATCCATATTTTCTGTCCAGGTGACCCATACTGTACATCACATAATCAAATACGGTCTTTTGCTTTCACTTATACAGCTACATTAGAAAAATCTCTGTGCGACATTTGTCTGGGTTGCAGTCAAAATAGCCACCGTCAGCAGGGGCTGAGTTTGCTCTCTGATAGTCAAGTCTGCCTAATCTAATAGTTTCAGTGTAATTGCTCCATACTGCACGGTACGTAATAACATACGTAATTTTGATCTAACTTATCCACCTATATATTCACTTGTTCAGACTGAACAAGTTTGTGGGTTTCAGTACAGCAGGCCCATTTATTTATTTATTTTTTTATATATTACACTTATATACAGAAAATGTTGAACCCCAGGGCTAAGGGTCGAGGACGAAGGCGTGGGCATTCAATTACTGCAGAGGGCAGAGGCCGTGGTCCTCGGCAGGGTGAGACAGTACCTGCTGATGAGGGAGCAGGGGAACGCTGCAGAGCTACACTCCCTAGCTTCATGTCTCAACTTACAGGGACACGTGGTAGAGGACTGTTGAAACCACAACAGTGCGAACAGCTGATGTCGTGGATTGTGGACAATGCTTCAAGTAATTTGTCCACCGGTCATTCTTCCAGGCAGTCCACCCACGTTACCCAAGGGAGCACTCCTCTGGCTCCTCCACCTCAACCTCCTTCGCTCCAGTCTGCCCCCTCCCAGGAAAATTTGGAATGCGATCCGGCATACTCTGAGGAACTGTTTTCTGGACCCTTCCCAGAGTCACAAACCACTTCTCAGGTTGCTGCTGACCTCGTTCCCGATGCCCAAGTTTTCCAATTGTCGCAGTCTGTGGGTGATGATGATGATGACAATGTTGACTTAGTGGAAGAAGTTTGTAAAGAGGTGTCGGACGATGAGGATACACGGTTGTCAGACAGTGGTGAAGTTGTTGTCAGGGCAGGAAGTCTGAGGGGGGAGCAGACTGAGGAATCGGAGGATGACGAGGTGACTGGCCCAAGCTGGGTTGATGAGCCGAGTGAAGACAGTGCTTCTGAGGCGGAGGCGAGTGCTGCACCAGAACAGGTTGGAAGAGGCAGTGGTGTGGCCAGAGGGAGAAGCAGGGCCAGAGCTGGTGCATCAGCAGCAACTATTTCACGTAGTGAAGCTCCCGTGGCAAGGCCTAGATGTTCGCAAGTCTGGAGGTTCTTTAAAGAAAGTGAGGATGACCGACGGACTGTGGTGTGCAACCTTTGCCACACCAGAATCAGCAGGGGAGCCACCACTACCAGCCTAACCACCACCAGCATGTGCAGGCATATGAGTGCTAAACACCCCACTCAATGGAACCAAGGCCGTTCACCACCATCTGCGGGTCCCACCACTGCTCCTTCCCCTGTGTCACTCGCTGCCTCTGCTAGTCAACCCCTGCCCAGGACCCCGGCAAGAGCGCCTCACGCCGGAAAACCACACCTTCGCCTCCACTATCCTCCACAGCATCCACCAATGTGTCCCAGCGCAGCGTTCAACTGTCTTTTTACAGCAGACGCTGGAGCGCAAGAGGAAATACAGTTCCACTCACCCACCACATGCCCAAGCCCTCAACGTCCACAATCTCCAAATTGCTGAGCCTGGAGATGCTGCCCTATAGGCTGGTAGAGACC